>PVIA01008463.1:0-71490 GCA_004024845.1 Tonatia bakeri | reverse complement strand
TTGCCAGATTGGGGGAGTTCTCCTTTATTATTTGTTCAAATAACTTTTCCACTTGTTGCTCTTCCTCTTCCCCTTCTGGTACCCCTATAATTCAGATATTGGAACGTTTAAAGGTGACTTGGAGGTTCCTAAGCTTCTCCTCATTTTTTCAGTTCTTGTTTCTTCATTCTTTTCTGTTTGGTTGTTTCTTTCTTCCTTCTGGTCCACTCCATTGATTGGAGTCCCAGTTTTCTTCCCATCACTATTGGTTCCCTATGCATTTTTCTTTATTCCACTTAGTGTAGCCTTCATTTTTTCATGTAATTTGCAACCAAATTCAACCAATTCTGTGAGCATCCTGATTACCAGTGTTTTGAACTGTGCATCTGGTAGGTTGGCTATTTTTGGTCGCTTTGTTGTATTTGTTCTGGATATTTGATCTGTTCTTCTGTTTGCACCATTTTTTTTTTTTTTGTCTGTTGCGCCTGTCACATATGAGGGGCGGAGTCTTAGGTGTTCACCAGGGCAGGGCAACCCAGTGGCTGGGTTGTGATGCTGTATGTGGGAGAGGGGTCGGAGAGGGAACAATGGCGCTTGCTCCGCTCTCTGTCGGATTTCAGTCCCTTCCGCCGCTTCCCCCAAGCAAACTGGGCCTTTCTGGTGCTGATTTCCATGTGGGCGGGCTTGTGCACGTTCTAGGACCCCAAGGGTCTCTCCAGTGCACTCTCTTGTGAGGCCGGGAATCTCTCCCGGCGCCTCAACCCCCACAGGTGTTTTCAATCAGTGCCCCAAGGCTCTATTTCCCAGGGCTGGGACCCTGGATTTCTCAGTCTGTCTCACTGCCCAATTTTGCCTGGTTTATCTGCATGTGAATGTGGGACTGCCCAGACAGCCAGGCACCTTCTGCGTAGTGCCTCATTTCACAATCACTGCCTCCCTGGGTCTGCTAGCCGCCTGTGCACCCAGGGTCCACCCGCTGCTGTCTTGCGCTCGGGATGCCCTACACACCCGGTGCCACCGCTTTTTGTGCCGAGACCCCTTTCCATCCGGCTGCCCAACTCTGCCCCTTTTACCGGTCTGGATGAATGTGTATATTTTAACTCCTTGGTTGTCCGACTTCAATACAGTTCAATTTTCTGTCATTTCTGGTTGTTATCTTATTTCTAAATTGTTGCTGACCTTATTTTGATTGTGCGAGGAGGCACAGTGTATCTACCTACACGTCCATCTTGGCTGGAGGTCCTGAAGTTTATTTCTGTTTGTCTATGTCCCTTTCCTTGACTTGTTACTAATGGACTTTTTTTTTTTTTACTAATTTTTTTGTTTACTAATTTTTTTAACTAATTTTGTTAGATACTTAGTAAGGGAAGTCCTGTGAGGCAGTTAAAATTTGTCATTTTCAATCAGATGCCAGGATGTGTCTGAAGATAGAACTTAGACGTCTTGTTAATGAACTGATTTGAAGATGTGGGACAGAAAGGACTTATCGGTGATTCTTAAATGTTTAGCCTTAGCAACTGGGTGGATGATGAACAGATTGGGACAGAGGTGGGAGAAGGAGCCAGGAGTTCCATTTTAGCATTTTAAGTTTGGGAAACTTAAGATCCACATGGAAATGTCAAGCAGGTGGTTGGATCTACTAATCTGAAACTCACAGGAAAGCTGCTGAGCAGATATATGGTATCTAAAGGCACATGGCTGGGTGAGACCACCTGGGGAGAGAGTGTAGATACAGGGAAGTGTAAAATGAATAATGGGGATGTACAAACTCTCCAGGCTCCGTGGAAACTGTTCTTAACCTAACAACTGTCTGATATCTTTCAGGGTAAATGTATCAGGTTAATGATTGGTATGCGTTCGTGAGAAATGTAGATCAGAGAACATTTTCAAAGATGGGAAATTTTACATTTCTATGTCTATACAGTAACACTAGTAAAGTGTGGCCTTTTCGGAGATCATTTAGACTTACTTTTAGCTATTCACACATCAATTATATGCAAGTATGTTTGAAGATGATGAAGATTTGTTTTTAAACAAGTAGCTATAAATTATTAGTTATGGAGACTCAATTTTTTGTTTTCAGTGTGAATTTACATACACACTTTTAACTTAATACATACTTTTACAATGAAAGGCAGCTTCCGCTCATAGAAGATGGACTTTATACATCTCAAAGCACTGCCATATTGTGAGGGAATGTGCTTGGTGAGAAGAACGCTGCTCCAGAACTGAAGGGATAGATTCTAGATCCAACTCTGCCAGGGATGATTACAGTAATTGGAAGTAACGATACCAAACACGTGTCATCTTTCCAGCGTGACGGGCACTGTCCTCGGCACTTTATATATATTTACTCTCTCAAGAAGTTGGGTAGTTACACAGCTTTGAGCTACTGAATCTCTCTGGACTTTTGGCTCATTTGGGAAGCCAGTCTCCCTCTGGCTCTAAAATTGAGCCTAATTTATCTTAATTGTACAATTTTATCAAGTAATGTGAAAATGCTTTAATGATCTTATTAACCAAGCAAATGGAAATAGATTCTTTCATAGTCAGGGGGAAGATGCACCATTTTGTAACCAAGGTTCAGCAGCCTCAGGCAGAAATTATAGAGATTTTGGATGATTAGGACTAACTACATTACACACGGTCTTCCCTCGTGCTTTTGGGCATGCTGCTTCGATCCTGTGCTGTGTCCCAGGTCACGCCTGTCACTTTTTCCTTGCAATCCAGCTGGAAACGACCAGCTCTCCCCTGAACACCCAGTTTCGTGCGCCCTACATTTGTTTGGGTGCCTGCATACATCCTTATTGTCTCCCGGAGGCTCGAAGCTATTTGACAGCAGGGATAATAACCCTCATGACTTCATTCATCGCTTTTTAAAGTCAGTTGTCTGTATGTGTACAGAGTACCTAGAGCAACTGAAATTCAGGCTTCTCTATATAAAGCGAAACAATTTTACTCAAAATAAAAACATAATAATTGGTGAAAGACGTTGCCTGGGGAATCGGGCCGTGAGTCCCAGCTCTGTTGCTGACCAGACTGTGTGGCCTTTAACGGCCAGTCTCCTGGCTCTGGTCCCCCACTAGTCAGGTGGCGAGATCAGTATGCACACCCCCTGGGTCGCAGGCCTGAGGGCACTGAACAGGATAATGTGCACAAAGCATTTACTTCGAAGAAAACCAGGGCAGCTGGTTGAGTCGGTCCCATTCCTCCTGGGCTAGCTGTGGGGCACAAGGCCAGTCATCGTCCACCCGTCCTCAGAGGCGCAGGGTTGTGTGAGCCTCTGCCTTCTCCCAGTGCCCGCCCCTCGAGCTCCACAGCTGGTTTTCTGCACTCCTGATGATTTTGAGTAAATATGATCTATTTGGCTCATTTAATGCTGCTTACTTCTCAAGTCAGAGAAGATGGACTTGGTGGTGACGTGAGAATGAAAACCAGGTGACAGGTCCCGCTACCAAGGACATACTTCATTTAAAGCTTCGCCCTTCCCCACGCACGCTGCTTTATATGGATTGCACGTTAGCATCTGAAGGCCTTTTCTTCATTGTGTCTCTGTCCGCACAAGCACAGTGACGGGGTCATGCGTGGCACAGGCCCAGGAGTCTGTGTCAGCAGCGGGTCCGAGGCGCTCTGAAGACCTCGGCAGTCACAGCTGTGTCTGCGCCCGGGAGCAGCCGCTGCCTGTTGCAGAGTGGCACACAGCACCCTTATTCTTACACGGCCACTGTCCCATGGGCCCTGGCCAGTCAGCCCGCATCCCCCACCGGGAGGAACTGCTTTCACACGGGGACTTGAAGACAGGCCACGTGCTGAATTTTGTAGACTTTGGATATCGATGATGTAATTGTCGCAAATACCGATGGCTCTCACAGAGAGATTTTAGGCAGAGACAGTCCTGGAATCCAGATTTTTAGCAAAATTGAAACAGAATTTAGATTAACTGTCAAGTCAGACTCCCCCAAATGATATAAATCTAATGCCTTAAGCTGTTACATGAAATGTAAGAACTAATTGGGGTCCCTGACAGTGAACTAATTAAGAACCATTTTATTGTGTTTTAAACAACTAAGCCTCATCCTTTCAATAAATAGAAATCAGTACGTAAGACCTTGCTGGAATTCCTTTGTCTATGAAATAATACAAATAAAAATTAGTAATATATGGTGATTCTTTTTAAAAAACTGTTCAGTGTTATCATATATGACCAGTTGGAATAATAGATCTAAATATTGGCCGTTTTCATTACTGCATGGTATTTCAAATGTAGATCATGGATGCATCTAAAATAGTTTGCAATTGTACCTTAGTGTATGTTTTGGCTTTATTAACATCTTAATATGGAATCTTATTAACATTCTCTCTACCTAAAAAATAAGGATTTTTTTTTTTTTGCAGTATGGCAGCTACATGCCCAGTTGCTAGGTAACAAGCCAGATCTCTGTAGCTTTATCTGAACACACAGAAGATTATTTTTTAGTGACATTTATATCCAATATAGTAAATTATGCTGTATTGGTGATTAAACAAACTGTTGATGTACTTACCGTGTATTTGCAAGAAAGCATGCAGTGATTCACAAGGCTAGGTGGGTTCTCATCTTTTTAAAAAGTGATTGTTAATATTCACCACTAAGAAGTACTAGTTTTCTAGCAAATCAGCGATAGCTAGATTGTTTATTTGATAATCCTTCCAACTGGCTGATCATAACCAAAAGCATCGCCACATCTTCGCAGTGAGTCATAGAGCCCCTCCTCGGAGGAGGGCCGTTTCGTTCTTCGTGGAATCCTTTCCAGCGCTGTAAAGTTTGAATTCTGTGAAAACTGATATTACCCTTTATATCGTTTGTCGTTTCTCCAGTTGTTCAGAGATCTAGCTCTACACTGAGAAGTGGCAGTTGACTAGAATGACAGTCTCATTTGAGAACATCCAAATGTATTTCTTTAACCTTTTGGTACGGAGCTGAGAAATCAGTGTTTTCTCAGTGTTGCGTCAGCAGACACAGTGTCTTGTTAGAGATCTTCTAACCAGACTTACCATTGAGGAAAAGGTCTGTGCATTTCCATAGTAAGGAAGGAAAAAAATAATCTCTTCCCGTTGTCTGTGGATTTTGTCTACAATGTTTGTCTTTAACCCAGTGGATTCGTTTGCTTGAATGCTTCTTCATATATGCCAGGAACCATGTAAAGGTCACACTTACTGCACGTTCATTTTCTTCCTGTCATTCTTATTGATATATTTAGATCATTATTAGATAGAATTTATGCATTGAATTAATCGTCATTTGTTGCAGTCTTTTTAAAATAAAAGTCAAAATGGTATTTTATACTGTAGTGGAGAAACGGTATTTGTTGAACATGCACTTTTGTGGTCGATTGGCTATAATTAGTCCATCAACCATGAGATAATTAAAAATCATGGTACAGTTTTCTTTATAGCATAAGAAATGTCACAGTATGTAATGTTAGTACTCAGGTTAGTCTTAGACGGTTTAGTTTATAGGGCAGTAACATAAGAAAAATCTTGGAGAATGTTTGTTCAGAGACTCTTTTTTTCATGATGGCCAAAAGAATGCATTCTGTAATATCAGAAAACACAGAGACAAAAAAAATGAGTTAGTATTACCTGCCTGTTGGGTGAACTCAAGATAACCTTGTCTTTACAAAGTCACCATACCAGGAAGCTAATTTATATAGGAAATAGTTTAATATGGAAAATTGCACTTAAATAATACCTACTAATTAAATGCCTGCATTCAACAAAATACAGCTCTCAATGCCCAGCAAGCTGTACAAGCCACCTGGAATGATTGATAACCCTGAATTTCCACAATCTTGAATAAACCACTGGCAGGACATGTATTTTATTGACTATGGACTGAAGGCCTGAGCAATTTACAAGACAATGGAACAATAATTCGTTTGACTCTTTACACTACGGTGTTCAGTTCTCACTGTGGCATTTAGATACCAAAAGTAAAATGAATATCACCCTTCTGGCTTTTTCTCCATTTTCCATATTCACAGTGACACACAGATTTGCTTCAGCTTTAGGAAACAGGCTGTTGTACAAATCATCGTTTAATATAAATTTTTAAAAATCTTCTCAGGCAGGGAATCAAAGCAGGTGTCTGTTTGCCATTTGACAGTATTTCTCTGCTTATAAAGAAATTTACTGCAAGATTTCATTATGTTCTTTTCTCTCTGTTAGTATTTATGGAGGGAAAAAACTGTTGTTTTTTATACAGAACTTCTTAGGAACCTATCCATCTTGTGAAGCTAGGTAGACCTGTGAATTCCAGTTAAGGTTGATTCATTTTATGTTCTTTTTTCTGATTGGCACATTGTTACAAAGCCCAGCTCCTGTGATTGCCACCTTCCTTTGTGTCTTATTTTAGATGCTTGTTATTTAAATGGACTCTCACCATCGCCTGTGGCTTTTGTGGTGGTGGTTGCTAAATCATTTTAAATGACTTTAATGGAAGCCTTTTTTTCTTCTCTTGATACCTGAGCCCATCTTCTATAGATGTAATCCTAAGTATGAGCCATTATTGTCTCACTTTTAGGCTGAAATTTAAAAAAAAAAAAAGAGGGAGCACTGTAGCCATAGAAAAGAAAAGCCAGAGACTCGTCAGAGGTTGGCCTCCCAGGACGCCAAGGCTTCATTCTGAAAAGCGTTGGAGATGGTTCTGTTGTGTGTTGTTAACATATACTTTATACTTTTAATCATTGATTATAATACTATACAAAAAAGAAAAAGCTGAAGGATCTCAGTACTTAGCCCCTTTTTGTTTATCCAGATATTTGAAAATCTCGACTGAAGGTGAAAATAATATCGACAGTCATTTCAAAAGCAAATGTCATTTCTGATTGAAAAAAAAAAAGATTTGTGTGTGTGAGAGAATATGAAGATTCAAAGAAAACTACTTGTCCAATATTCAGGGTTCCTGAAAGCCTAAATGTATTTATCCATGCTCTGTGGATTAGAGATTATTTTTAAGAATTTAAAGATTACTTTATGGCACTTTTTCTCAGAAGACCTGCAGGCACTGTTTAAAGAATTTAAAACTAAGGTTTATCAAATGCCACAAAAACATAGAAAATATAGGAATTGAAATGGTGGGGGGTGGGGACAAGAAGCAGGAAAAATATATACAGTCAGTAAGGACGAGCAAGAAGGTTAAATTCATACAACATGTCAGCAAAACCCCTGGTACCCGTTGCTGCACTTCTTCAGCGGAAGGGTGAGGAAGAATGAGCTTTCTGTTGCTCAGCAGACCTTGAATTACATCTTAGCTCCCCCACTAATTAGCTGTGTGTGCTTTTGGAAGAGTGCCTAACCGTTCAGAACCTTATTTTCCTCATCTATAAAATGGTGAAATGTCTAGCCTGCAGTTATTGTGAGGACTAAAAGATAGATAGGTGGACCGTAGCCCTCTCGTGCATAGTAGGCTCTGAATAAACACCAGTTGCTATTTTTTGAAGGTCCCTATATTCCTTACAGAAACTTGCCTTCAGCCTTAGCCTCCCAGTGTCAGTACATCAACAAAGTTAAGACTATGATCAATGGACATTTTTAAACCATACATTGTCTCCCCATACAGATCTGAAAAACCATTGCCAAGACCAGAACTTGGACCCCAAGCAAGCCTAGCTAGAGGCTATAGCCTCACAAGCACAGGTTACCCTCTGCAGGGCGCCAGGGGGCGCCACATACACAGACAGTGTGTGCAGTGGAATGCATTCCAATGGAATGCTTTGTTAATCTCTGCTTTTGAAAAAGCATAAAAATGAAGGCATGAAAAATAGTTCTTTTCAGTTCTAAAACAAGTTAGAATTTGAAAACCCCTTGTATAAAAGGGGAAACAACCTGCTCCCAGATTTCTTGTCTCAGGCACCGTCATGGAAGCTGTTATCTCTCAAGGGGGTGCTCTTGGCAACAGTAGAGTTGATTGAACAGGAAGAAAGTGTTGGTCCTCATATCAGTTATGCCATCTACATGCCTCCAGTCTGTTTAAGTGATTTTGTTTCACCGAAATGATTACACTAACTGCTTGTTTCCATAAAGCCCTTAGAAACGTTTGCCTCCAGCTTTTTCCCATCTTCCTGCTCCCCTGTCGCCCAACCGGCTTCCCCATGTATTTATCACGTGTCTACAACGCACCTCCATCCATTTCAGGCGTTATTAGGTCTAACAACGGAGGCAGGCACCTTGCCCTCCAGGAGCTTCCTCACTCGTGGGGGAGAAGCAGACAAGTAGACCAGCAATTATAACAGACTTTGTCATCAACAAAACTTTCAGTTGGCTTTTCCCGAGTATAGACAGCGAGACTACTTAAGTGATCAAAAGTAGGACAAGATAGAAGGCTTACCTAGAATAGAATATTTTTTTCTGAAACATCTTTTTGCGCCTTTTTACACAAGTACTGTGTCCTCACATTATAGGAAAAAGTGTTGGAAAATAGAGAGAAGCTTAAAGAATAAAATAATTTGCTATCCCTCTACCAGATGACATTTTAGTAAGTACCCTTCCATATTACATATATATGCAATTTTAATTAAAGCATTATGATATGTGTACCTTGAATATACTGAAGCCATATTGAAGTAGAAAATAAAGATTGGGTAGCAGATTTGGTTCCTCTGGGGTTGGACTTACAGGCAGGTACTGAACCTCCACACTCTCACATCCCCACTGAGGCCTCCCACACGAATGTTCAGTAAATGTGTGTGGAGTAAGCCATGCTGGGAATTGATAGAAGGGGTTGTGAACACATGGCAAGATTTTTTTCTCTCTCTTAAAAAATTAAGATTCAACATACGTTGTTGCCATCTTAGCAAGTATGAGGTTTACCAGATTCTTCTTGATGAACATAAGCGAAACTGGACACTTCTGACAGGAGGCCTCTGTTCTCTTTCTAGCTTGAATCCTTCCCAAACTGGAATGCTTCCATATTTTAAGCAAGCAAACAAAACCAAAATCACTCCCCCACACACACACAAAATAAAACACATAAACAACAAAACCTTGATTACTAAAACATAACATTTCTTGTTTGTGATTTTATTAATTCTCTCATGCTTGACACACATAAATTATTGAAGAAGAAGGAAGAAGGCTAAATAATTTACACTTCCTCTGCCACTGGCTTTCACCTACTGAATATTCATCCTGTTTTACTGCCCGAGTCATGCGGCAGGGAGTGTTTCTTCAAGTTGATTGAAAATAAGCTCTCATTAATCTTGTTTTCCCATTATTTCTAGTAATGGAGAGTCAACCTGATAATACCCACAGCAGAATGTTTGGAAAGGTTTCCTGACTCATTAGAAATTTTGGATAGTAAGAACAAGATGGCACCCGAGCTCCTTCTTGGGCAGAATTTCCAGTGATAGGCCCCATCTCTAAATCTTTCTTTCTGTTATCTCTTTGGTTGCAGAAGGGATTGGTGAGGCTGCAGGTAGACTGTGATCCAGTGTTCTCACAGGTGCCTATACTTAACTGCATCATGTTTTTATGAGTCACTCAAACCGAAACTGGCCCCTTAGATTGGCTCTGTTGCTCTTCTGGTTAATTACATGTCACCTAATTGCATAATTTAGCTACATATGCATAGTGACCTGAAGACCAAGTGCTTTTCTTTATTGTGCAATTACACTGAATAAACTCACAGTGAAAATAGAATCTAAATACCTGTTGCAAAATACCACTTTTTTAAAAAAAGCTGGTTTGGGGCTTTTCACAGTGCTTTTCTAAAGAAATCGGTCTAAAACTATCATGTGATTTCTACCTGTACTCTAAAGCCAGTAAATGTTATTTTCTGTTTCTAGGTTCTTGTCTTCGAGGTATTTAACTAAAGAGTCTGGTATCCTTATAGTTTCTGATTGTGAAGCTCTTTTTTGCAAATTCACGATCATTGCCATTCGTTCTAATGAGGTGCCCTATTGTCAAATGAAACAAAAGATTAACCAGTGTTTGGGCTCTAAATAAGTGTTCTCTACCCTGTGAATTCAACAAATTCAATTAAACACATAATCGATTGAGTTCTTAATCTGGGTGGGGCATTATGCTAGAATCCCAGAATACGAAGATGGATACGTAAGATCTGCCATGTGGGGGAAGAACCATCAGGGGTGTCCAACCTTCTGGCATCTCTGGCCCACACTAGAAGAAAAATGGTTGTCTGGGGCCACACATTACATACACTGCAGCACGTAATCACACAACAAAAATCTCATAATGTTTTCAGTAAATTTGTGATTTTGTGTTGGGCTGCATTCACAGCCATCCAGGGCCGCAGGTTGGACACCCAAACAGTCTATCCAGTAACGTTGGTAGATTACGAGGTGCACTAGAAGCACCACGAAGGTGCATGCGCAGCTCTACCTAGAGAGGTCATGGAAGGCGTCTCAGAGGGAGTGACAGTTAGGATGAGTCTTCAGGGACGAACAGGAGTTTACCAGGAAAACCTGAGGAGAAGATGAGGGGAGGGGCTCCTTAGGTAGAGAAACAGCATGGGCAAAGGTGTGGGGGTGCCCCAGGAATCACTGGTTATGTAGTGTGGGTGGGCATGCGGACGAAGCGGAGAGAAATGAGGCTGCCAGACTTCAGCCTTCCAGCGATGGGAAGGCACTGGAGAGGCCTCATGCAGAGCTGTGGTGTAGTTAGATTTGCAGGAGGGAAACGTCACCTTGGAGCATTCCACTGGTCAATATTATCCACTGTGGAAGGTCAACCTGATAATACTGACAGCAAAATGTTTGGATTGGTTTCCCGACTCATCAGAAGTTTTGGATAGTAAGAATAACATAGCACCTTAGCTCTTCTTGGGCAGAATTTCCAGTGATATGCCCCATCTCTAAATCGTTCTCTCCATTATCTCTTTAGTTGTTGTGTTGTTTATATTTAAAGACCAGCCTCTCTTCAGTTTTTGTTATAGTTCCTGGTAGGACTTGATCTAAATAAGCCAGATGAACTGAGGAAGGCTGAATTTAAGGGCCACCAGCCAGCAGATTGCCTACTCCAGTTATCCCCTGGCTTGTTATACCAATGTTAAGGTTGTGTCCTCACTATAGTCTTTTCGTGGGCTATTTCTATCTCCTGTGCACGGCTCACAAAACCGGTGATTACAAGCCCAGACTTGTGTTGATACTGGATGCAGTCCTTAATTGTGTTGATGGTCTAGGTCCATTCATTCAGCATATACCTGGGGGCCTGGAGACAGCTCCTGCCTTCCACCATTTGCAGACATGTAAATAAATCTGATAGAGTGCAATAAATGCCATAGTAAAGGAACTGAAAGAGCAAAAAGGAGGGGAGAGAGACCAGAAAGGCTTCCTGCTGGAGGTGACACTTAAATCTCCCAAAAGAGGAGGCAGACAGGTGAACAGGAACGTCTAAGTGCAAGGGAAGCAGACAAAAGAGCTGTTGAGAACTGGAAGCTCCTCAGGCCAGCTTGTGGAAGGAGAGAGGAGAGGGTGATTAGAGAGGGCACTGAAGAGATCGGGGGAAACCAGAGCCTCCAAGGGTTGTACACCAGGAAGTCTAAACAGAGGGAATGAACACGGTCAGCTTTGCAGAAAGATTGTTCTGAGAGCAAAGAGAGCAGATTCGAGAGGAATAAGCTGGAGGCAGGGAAACAACCTGTTTCCCTCTGTTACTGAACCCCGAAAGCGATTCTGGTAAGAAAGAATGAGAGCTATAACCAAGCTAGCATCTGTGAAACAGGGAGACAAAGGGGGGAGGAAAGGCGGGAGGCAAAATTGCAAGAGAGAGGTTGGGGATCAGTTCGTGGAAAGGTGAATGAGAGGGTGAAGTCAAGGCCGAAGAAAGGAGACTCCGAGTCCACAGATGGTACAGGTTTTCAGTGGGTGCCGCTGCCGTGATAGGAATTGCACTTCTGTATGCATTTGAGGGCCACACTACTCTCACCTACCCGTAGTGTGCATCCTCCTCGGTTCATTTCTACGTTTTGGTCAAAAAAGAAAACTCCTTTCATGAGCCTTATGTAGCACTGCATGTTTCCACCTCTCATATTGTTTTTTCTTTGAAACCTCTGAGGAAGGTTAAGATTAGACAGTGGCAACATCCTCATTGTGTAGCTGCAGATCCATCATGCGCAGAAGCCCGTGTGGCAGAGCAGGATTAGAATCCACGCCCTGTTTCTTCTTTCTAGGCTGCATTGTGTGCTGCGCAGATAAATCATCAGATTATGTCATCCTAACAAAATGCAATTCATTTTATTTTTCCGACAGGTTGGAATTCATGTTTTGATTTTCAGCAAATTGTCATTGCTGGCTCAGCCCCTAGAGCTGAATATAGTTGTTCTCTGAAGTGTCTTTTAAATTTGTTAGGTGCTCACAGGGAGTCTGTTTGGGAATAGCTCACATCTGTAGAGGTCTCATTGTGTGCTTTACCTAGTGTTAATTCACGGAATCATTTAACCCTGTGAGATAGACATTAACATGAACCCCCTTTTAGATGAGGAAACTAAGGCACCAAGATGGTAAGTCACATGCCCAAGGTCACCAAGCCACAGGCGGTTGAGCCAGGGATTGAACCCAGGTGTAAGGCTTCAGAGCTTCTCACTTAGCTCAACAAATACAGGAAGTTAAGAGTGGGTAAGTCCAGGACATGATCCTTACTTTTTCAAAACCTGCTGAGGAGCATTTGTTTAAGAGATTTTTTTTTTAAACTTTGAAACGAGATTTCTGAAAGCAGCAGCAGCAGCAGCAGCAAACCTTCGAGGGGTTGCTCAGGAGCCTTTCAGAATCGGTCATGACTGCCCTGGAGAAGGCTCATTTTTCCAGAAATAGTCTCCGCCCAGCTGGGCCTCACTGAGGATCAGATCAAAAGCAAGACAGCATCTCAGAGAAAGACAGGATGAGTTGTCCCTGCCCCAGAATAGTTCGTTTAATCTGTTCTAATAGTTGTATTGTGAAACTCGAGGGATAAAATTCATAATGATAAAATCCAAAGATGAGTGGAAAATCAGCTCTTTTGCACCTAAAAATTTTACTTTGGGGCAAGATACAAAATGTGCTTTCATGATGGCATGGCATAAGTCATTAAAATAGTCCCTGTTTTCTATCCGTATTACAATTCAAGTGCACAGCAAAGAGCGCTCCTGGGCTCTTTGCACTGTTATTAATGTCTACTTTCTCTCTCCTTTTATGTGTGCGTTTTTGCAAATATTTCTCCAAGTACGTTTACTTTTCTAAATATCTTTGTGAGCTTTCTTTCTTTTTTCTATATTCAGATGATTTTAACGAGTTTCTAATTCCTTTGTTTAATAAATCTCCATGGTTCTGGTTGACCACTCTCATCCTTCTGTTTTCACAGATCATTAAAAAGAATGTCCTGTGCTCCCTGAACAGTGGGAGCCCTGTGTCACCGCTAAACACCTTCCTCCCCATGAGATTGATTGTAAAGTTTTGTTACCCTTCCTTTATGATCCCCCGAGTCCACGTTCAAGCCAGTCACTTAGTTTTGCCAAGGAAATTGTGTGAGATGTTCTTCCAAATGCTCTAATAAAACTCAGATATATCGCATCTGCTCCATTCCCTTAAACGAGTAATCTTGTAATTCTATCAGAAAAAGCAATCAAATTTAGCATGCCTTTTTTAAAAATTTGTTTCCTTCATAAAGCTCAGCTTCTTATTACTTTTGGGTTTATTTCGTCTAGACGTTAACAGATTTTTTATGACTCACAATATTGCAACCTTGCCAAATGATTTCTGGGGTCACTTTTATTGTTTGAAAAATCAGGACTCACTCGCTTTTCCTTCTACCTCATTTTGTTGTGCCTAAGGTCTTGGATTTCTTGATTCTATATGACTTACATTGAGCAGATTCTTTATTTATAGAGGATGGTGGTGATGGGCAGGAGAGGGCGGCGGAAGGCAGTCTCCCTGGGGCCTGTTACCTGGGGCTCTCTACTCACACCAGCCCCAAGTCATCCCAACTGACTCCATCTCCTTCTCACCGGTCAGCGGGCCTCTGCTCCACCCCTGGGTGCCGTGATGGATCACCTCCTTTCCCACTTCTGTGATCCATTAGCATGAGCTCACTTGCTTTTGCTGCCCTTTAGAAGAGAATTCACACGCAGTTCACTTTCATCTGCTTGTTCAGTATTCTCTCATGATTCCATTTATTAGAGAGTAAAATTATTGTTGCCTCCAGGATTATGACCATCTTTCCCACCTGCACATGGAGTATTCTTTGAACCTTTGCTTCTTGAACTTCATGGTGAGCGTTCGGTTCAGAACAACTGCCTCCTTTGATTCCTTTTCTCACTGGGTGCAGCACTATTCTGTTATAGTGTCCTATCCCAAGGTCTCTGCTGCTACCTTTGTCACGATCTCATCCTCAGTTACAGTTGACCCTTGAACAACACGGGCTTGAACTACATGGATCCACTCATACTCAATTTTTTTTTCAATTGACCACGGTTCACTTGGCCCATTCAGTTCAAACCAGCATTGTTCTAGGGTCAACTGGCAGTTGGGAATTCGAATATTGGGGAGGTATGGGCAACTTACATTATACCTGGGGTTTCAACTGCGCAGATGGTCAGTGACCCTAATTCCACATTGTCCAAGGGTCAGCTGTACTTTTTGTTAAACTCATCAATAGGTATTTTCTTTCTATAGATTCTATTACATTTTTTTAGCATCCTATCACCTAATACTTTTCTCAGCAAACAAATTCAGCTATACTATTGTGTTGGGACTTAATTATTCCAGGCTTACACCAAGAGCAGTGGAAATCTTTTTATTTCATTTATGCATTCATTAAACCAACATTTAATGAGTACCTTCTAGGTGTCAAATTCTGGGCTACAAAGAGGAGTCCCTCCCTTCCAAGCACTCACAAGAGGGGAAAGGCATCAGCAACGAAAACAATTCTAACCGGGTGTGATGGATACTGTGATGGGTGTACAAGGTGTAGCAGGGGCTCCGCCCCAGTAGGGAAAGGTTCTAAAGAAGAATCCACTGTAAGTCTAGGGGAGTTGGAATGCGTTTTCTAGGCAGACAAGGGGGAAATGGTGTTTCCTGTAGTTTTACAGGATGGGTATTCTCACCTTGCCCAGATTCCTCCTTCCAGATCTGCCTGTCTTTGTATTGTTGGGAGAAAGAAGAAACCAAAATCCTGTAGAAACACAAGCCCAGAGGCTGGAGTGAGAAAATAAGTGTTAGAGCTGCAACAACCAAGTACCACAGACGGTGGCTTGAACAACAAAAGTGGTTTTCTCACAGTTCTGGAGGGTCCAGATCAAAGTGTCAGAATGTTTGGTTTCTTCTGAGGTGCTCTCCATGGTTTGTAGATGGCCACTTTGTCACCATGTCATAACAAGGTCATCCCTCTGTGATGTCTGTGTCCTATGGTCTTTTAAGAGACCATCCGTCATATTGAATTAGGTCCCACCCTAGTAGGACCATTTTAATCCCATTACCTCTTTTGAGTCCCCGTGTCTAAACAGAATTACATTCAGAGGTACTGAGCATTACAGGGCACAACATAGGAATTGCCAGGGGAGGGGCGGGGACACAATTCAGCCTATACCAGTGCTGCAGCCTTTGGTGGTGTTGGAACTGTTGGCATACCCGGACTTCAGAATCAGTTGACTTCGCTGAAAGGATATAATGAGCTATATTTGCTGAGCAAAGCTATTTAAATGTTTTAAATTTATACTAAATGTTACTATAGATGTCCTAGATTTCCCATGTAGCTCTGTTTAGAATTAAAATATTATGGAAGCATACCTCATTAAATACTGAACCTCATCCCTAAAGACCCAGGACGCGTGACAGTGTATGAACCCTTTCAATCCTGCGGCAGAAGTCACACGGCATTCATTTGCATGGATAACATGGTTAGGCTTTCAATTGCTTCGTTTCCAGGATTTGTTCCCACTGTGGAGCTAAATTAATTTATCTGGATTGAGATGGATCACTGTATAAAATTTCAATGTAGATAAGAATTTAGTTTAAAAAAAATACTCCTCAAAAAAAGGTACCTGTTTCTTGAATCTCTTTTATATAAAAAATATATATATATATTTATTTTGTTGAATATGAAAGAGCTTGCAATGTCTGAAACACCTGACATGTAATTTTCTGAGTGTACCTTTCTGTGGTCCACGGGGGAGCTGTGCAGGGGTCAGAAGATGTCATCTCTGATGTCCTCGGGGCCGCTCTCCCCCTGACGGGGCAGGGCATTCATTTCTCTGAGCTTTTGGCTCCTCCTTGGTCAGATGCAGATGATGATATTTACATGGGGTTTATTCAGTATTTTACATTCTCCTGCATTTTCCAAAATAGGTTATTTAATTAATATGTAAGGCACTCTTTAGATCTTTAAGCATCAGAACGTATTTTTTAAATATAAATCATGCTTTGTTGTAGAAGAGAGAAAATTGCAGATGACGTTTATTTATACAGGCAGAAAGTAATAATGCCTTGCCCAGGGAGAAATGATGTAGAAAAACATTTCAAGTTCAAAAGGTGTAAGATATAAGAAACCTCACAGATTCACTTCTATTACATGAAGAAATGGTTTAAAAAAAAAAAAAAACCTAGAGCATTAAAGTTCATTCTTAAGGTAAAATGAAAAAGATGTCTTTGAGGCCGATTTTTAAAAAGGAAAAGACCTGGGTCTGGTTCAAAGAGGTGAGAGGAAATTTTGTTAGTTGACAAAGGAAGGAATGGAATGGTGACACCTTGCCTGCCCCCATCCCAAGTCTGAATAATCAAAGGAGTGACCCACAGGAAGACAGAATCAAGTCTCCTCTTATAAAACCTCCCCTAAGGGACCATTCCCGCGTTTGTCATGTGCAAGGAACCTGGCACAGCGCTGACCACGGCCCCACGGGGTGGCTGGGGTGGTGTGGTCCTGAGCCCGCCTCCTGGTCACGGGCCAGAAGGAGGCTGCTGGCCCCTGACAGCCAGTGTTTGCATTTGCGTAGTAGCAGGAAACGGGGCTCAGCTAGGGGATCACCCCCTCACTGCCACTAATTGGGGAAGAGTGGAGTGGATGGGGTGGGATAGCAGGGCCTAGCCCTCTGCCCTCATCACCTCCCAGCTGGGCTCCCAGCTGCCCTAATGTCTCCTCCCGGGCAGTCCTGAATCCTGCGGCTTATTTAAATAGGAAAAAAAGAAAAAATGGAAGGAAGTGAGGGAGAAAAGATGGAAGAGAAGGAGGGAGGAAAAGCAAACACCTACCCTCAAAAGCTTTTCTGTTTGGTTCCTCTCTATCTGGCAAATGACTTCCCAGACGACCACATTTTCTGGTTGAGAACTGCCCTTCCCCCACCCCTCACACCAGCTAGTTACTGAGGACAATTACGGCTAGTTACTGCCAGCTATTCCTTCCACTGCTCAGGAAGCTTTTAATTGGCCAGAATCGACATTTGTACCCTGATCCTGAAAGCAAAGTAATAATCACAGCTTACTTCTTCTTCTTTTTTTTTTAAGCATTTCTCATGTACCAGGCCTCTTGTAAGTGCTTTAGGTGCACGATCTCATCGAATCTCCCTAACAGCTCTGGAAGCTGGGTACATTATCACCCTTCTCTTACAGATAAAGAAACTGAGTCACAGGCTCTCCTAAACTCCCTCAAGAGCACAGGTTGCTGAGCCAGGGGCTGGGGCTTGGGCCGCTCACCTTTCCCACGCACAGAGTGAAAATGGTGGGCACAGCCCTGCTGTTGACAGGTCTGCTTCCTGGTTTTCAGGGCATGTATTTGCCTATTTCATTGTGTGTCCTTTGTATGAAGCAGAAGGTGTTTTTACAGAAAGCAGTCAGGCTCAATGCAGTTAAGTGACGGTGAGTGGCTGAATACCCGCATTATTAGGAAAGTAGAAATGGCTTCTATTTGTTTTAACCTTGAATTTCCCACATAAGACAGAGGCTGGCAAACCTATGTGTGTGTGTGTATGCACCTGCACATGCTATCCTGTGCGATTATACCTCGAAATCAGAATATTGTAAAACTTGAATTAGATTGTTGGTTGTTAAACCCATTATAGGTGGTTGCCAGAATTCTGGGAACTTCTGGAGTTCTGGGATTTTAGTTATTTTAATTGTCATCCAAACTGGGAATTAAACACTAAAAGACTGACCCTCAGACGTATCTCAGGATGTAACTCCATCCAGGGTCTCCCAGTTCCTTTGTCATCTCGGTTGACACACAAGTCTTGCCCTGAGTCAGGAGTCCTTAACTTCCCAGTGAAAACTTCCTCCCCGGGACTGTTCAGGCGCGCTCCTGGCCCTCCTGAGGGAAGATCTCACTGTGGCGTGGAGGGAAGGCTGCGCTGGAAGCAGACAGCTGTTCCCCAGGCCCTGGGCCTGTTCATTTCTCAATAAACATTTGTTGAGCACAAACTATGCAACAAGCCCCGTGGAAGGCACTGCGGATATAATTAGCCATGAAGAATAAACACAAAAATTCCTGTTCTCGTGGAGCTGACAGTCTGAGTGTCTTCGGGGACGTGGCACAAGAGAAGGGGAAGGTGTGCCGTTTGCTCTGCAAAAGAACAAGCCACTCTGACCACGCGCAGCTCCGACCGACCTGGGAGTCCAGCACATGTGTCCATGGCTTCGGGCTCCACCAGCCTTTTTTGTGCCCTTGGACACACTTGACAGCTCCAGAGCCTTCGTGAATTTCTTCTACAAAACACATAGGCAGACAGTCTCTGAAAGGGCTGTTTAGAAGATGAAGTGACACTGACCGTGTAGCTCAGTTGGTTAGAGCATCATCCTAATACACCAAGGTCGTGGGTTTGATCCCCAGTCTGGGCACATACAATAATCAACCAATGAATGCGTAAATAAGCAGAACAATGAAAATCGATGTTTCTTTCTCCTTCCCTCCTTTCCTTCCTCTTCTCCTTCACCTCCCCCCCACCCTCTCCCTTCCTCTCTCTCTAAAGTCAATAAATAAAAAAAAATTTTAAAGAAGATAAAGTGAAAACAGCACATTGAGCATCCAACAGCGCCTGAGACACACAACAAAGGTTAGTTCTCGCGCTGGAATTCCCCCAGCCCTTCTTTTGTCCAAGCACAGATGCCTTTCCCACCCCAGGGCTCAGCTGGCGGGAGACTGGTAAACAGTGATAAATTATAATAATAATCACCCCAAATGATAATAATAATCACCCCGTTGTTTGGCATGTGTCCTGCAGGGCCAGGTCCCATGCTGTCTCATCTCCTCATCTCATTTTTTTTCTAGACCTTACTCTGGGTGAACTTGCTAGGGTTCTCCTCTCCCTTCCCAGAGATAAACAGCCCAGGTAGGGCAATCTGTTTTTCATGGTTTGGGTATTTTTTTCCTAGGGACAATTAGCCATGCCATCAGTATGTGAGATAATTTGGGAGACACCTTGTCTACATAGCCAAAGGTTAAGGTCTGAATGCTCTACACTCATTTAAGCTGTTAGAGGGGTTTGCTTGATTGTTGCTTGTTTGTTGAGGACGTCTTTCCTAACGTGAGCATCCTGCAGAAGATTTTGAAACCGTGCCTGTGCAGTGTGCAGCATCCATGGATTCCTCCACCTCCAGACAGCTGGATCCCTAGTCTGGACCACGAGGCAAGCACTCCCAAGACGTTCCAAGCAGCCCACACCTAACACCCATGTTCCGTTCTCCCGTTCCATGCACAACCCACACTTGGCACCTGTCCTCCAGCCTCCCCGGGGCCCCGGGTGCACTCTGCCTTGAATTGTAGTGTTTTGTATTTAAATCTAGGCCTTTTTCCCTGTAGACTCAGAGCACAGAGCTGCAGAAACAGGTTTATTAATCAATGCAGAATGTGTTTTAATCAGCGGTTCGATAGGAGACCAAAGAAGAAGGCTGTCAGACTTGGAGGTGTTTGGGGAAGATGCTGTGCTAAGAAGGGGTGGACTGTAATGAGTACAACTCCTCAGTGGGAGTCAGAGGCAGCTTCTCACTTGGGGAATGGAGAAAATGCTTTACCTCCCACAAATGGCAGAAGCATTAAGAAGTAATAGCCGGAAAGAAAACTGACTTGAGGTTCAGGAAGAAATAATTTGCTTTAAGAAGTTTATGAAAGGACCGAAAATGACAGCTGCCTTTTTCCTCCCATTAGTTGCTGATTGCATTTGGTTATATTTCATCTTGATTCCGCCCCTTCCCATCTGTATGATATGACCATTATTTTTTATGCCATTTTAGATTTTCTTCTGTTGTCACGTGTAGGAAATGGATTTCTTTCTTCTTGTCTGTGAAACCAGAGAGACTGTTTGTTTGGAGATGGCCTCACACTGTGTGGACTAAAGAGATCAGATGCCAGCTGAGTCTGTGTTTGAGATGAGGCTCACTGTAATTGCTCTAAAGAGGGATCAGGGTAGTCCATGGCACCCGAAATCGCATCCCAACCCGTAGTGACAGCAGCAGCTCAAGTCACTGCTCCGTTCCTCTAGATGGCTGCCCATGGTGACAGAGGCTGCTGCTATAACAAAGTCCTTTTTAGAGAAGCTTATACGTTTATTTTTCCCTGTCTTGTCCAAGAATGTGGGGATTATTCATGAATTCAACAGACATTTATGTGGCACTTCTTATGTGTCAAGCCAGGTGCTAAGTGCTAGGCTATAAAAAAAGCATCACCTGTCCAGGTTGGTGTGGCGCAGTGGATTGAGTGCCGGCCTGGGAACCAAAGGGTCGCAGGTTTGATTCCCAGTCAGGGCACGTGCCTGGTTTGCAGGCCAGGTCCCTAGTAGGGGCTGCATGAGAGGCAACCACACATTTAAGTTTCTCTCCCTCTCTTTCTTCCTCCCTTCCCCTCTCTAAAAATAAATAAGTAAAATCTTTAAAAAAAAAAAAAGCATCACCCCCACCCTTGCTTCAAGCCTAGTGGGGAGACCAAGAGACAAAAATTCCGTGGAACTGTGCCACAGCTTTCATGGAAGCACAGTGAAGGGAGGCCCAAGAAAGCAAGGCCCAGAGAAACTTTCTGCAAGAAGTGATGTTTTAAGAAGAAAAGGAGCTGAAACTGAGCTGAGCAGGCCATACTTCTTGGCATGAGGAAGGTTGCAGACGTGGTGATGGAGGGTGGGGGGAGGTGTTTTGGGAAGAGGACCCACAAAGACTTGGGGGCCAGGGAGAACATGGCATGTTCTGAGCATCTCATGTGGGGGCATGTGGGTGAATGTCGAGGGTAGGGTGACAGGGCAAGAGGTGACGCTGGAGCACTGGGCTAGAGCCAGGTGGGAGGGGGTCCCTAAGCCCTGCTTCAGGGCTGTACACATCCACCTGTGGTCAATGGGGAGCCATGAACGAATTCTGAGCAGGTGATGACTGCATTTTTGAAAGTTCATTCTGGCTGCAGTGTAGGAAATAGATGGATGTGGGAGAAGACTGAACGTAAGAAAACCACTTAGAAAGTCAGCGTATTAATGTAGGTGAGAACAGACAGGGCCCAGACGGAGGCAGCCGTTGAGATGGACAGATTGGTGTTTGTCTAAGTGCCGTAAGTGGGGAAGCACGGTGACTCTGCTCGAGCCACAGTGGCCTCTTTGTTCCCCTTTCAATGTGCCGGTGGCCTTCCTGCCGTGGGCCTTCCTACTGACTGTCCTCTCAGCCTGAAGTGACTTGCACCCAGATATCTGTGTGGTTCTCTCCTGACCTTCTCAAATGTCCCCAAAGCCATCTTGTCATTGAGGCCTACATCTTATCATTGAGGCCTACTCTGCATTCCACACTGTGCCCCACCTGCCCACACACATCTGAATTCTTGTCACCCCATTTTCCCTGTCATTTATTCACCACCTAATAGCCTCTGTAAATTCAATTACTTTTGTGTTACTTGTTTATGATGTGTATCCCCTGCTAGAACAGAATATTTTTGAGGGCAGGAGTGCTTTGGTTTGGTTTTATTTTGTTTGTCCACTCTTGCATCCCAAGCTCTAGAACAATGCCAGGTACATAGTAGCCACTCAGCTAACATTGGTTGAATGCATAAGTGGGTGAATGTTGGGGCTGCAGATGAAAGAAAAGGCATGGGCAAGACCCAGTTTTCTCTGGCCTGGGCAGAGGAACTGGGAGAGTAGGCAGAGAATTCATCAAAATTGGGGAGAGAGAAGAAGAGCAGGAAATGGGGAAGATGATGGGGAGTTCTGCTTGAAACATTTCACCAAGTGGTCTCAAGATAGAAATGGAGGTCCCGAGGAAGAGCAGAGGGTTGGAGCAGAGCACAGGGGCCGACTGAAGGCCGTGGAAGGTGTCGTGAGTGGTCCGAGGGACCAGCCACAGGTAGCTGTCGGGAATCTGAAGTGGCTGGTGGCAGGACTTTTCTCCAGAAGAAGGTCATCAGACTGACGACTCAGGGAAGAGCCCGTGCTGCAGCTCGGTCCCAAAGGCCCTCCTCGGCGGGCAGAACGCCCTCTTGTTTGGAGGGGTCAGTCTGTCTTCCAGCCAGGTCTTTAGTTGACTGGCCGAGGCCCACCGCATTATAGAGGGCAGTCTGCTTTGCTCAAAGTCCCCCAGTTTTATATGTGGATGTCATCCAAAAGCACCCTCCCAGAAACTTCCTGGCTGATGTTTGACTGCATATCTGGGCACCGACTAGGAATCTAGCTGTCGGGAGGTGGAAGAACATGTTCGGGGCATATTGCAGAGACAAATCTCTTTTCAAAAATCTTTTGCAGGATGAACGTGTTAGAAGAGATCCTCAAAAAAAATCAAACCAACAGCAACAACAACAAAAAAGCTCTCTAGTGGATTTATTCAGGTATTACCGTATTTTTTGGACTATAAGACGGACTTACCCCACCCCCTGAATTTAAGAGGAATAATGGTCATTAATGCTGCTGTTGAGTTCTGTTTACATTTACATTGGTGAAATATTATGTTATTTATGTTATTAAATATTGTACCACATTTTTTTGCATCAAAATTTTTTCCCCATTTTCCTCCTCTAAAACCTAGGTGCATCTTATGGTCCAAAAAGTACAGTAATCCTTGGCTGTGTAGACAAGGGTTTTTCCAAATTATGTCAAATACTGATGGCATATCTATGTGTCCCTTGGAAAAAATAGTAAATACATGAAAATCAGACTTCCCTGGATGTATTGGTTATCTTTGGGTAGGAAGAGAAGACCCTTTTAAGTGTCAGCAGAGCTGACACTTAAAATTAGCTATCACAAGTACCTGTTATGAGCCATATCTTATTGGGGTTACAGTAAGGACAAGATAGTTCCTTTGAGCAACATAGAGTCTGCGGGAAGATACTGGCTCTTTTTTATGTTTTTAAAAAAAATTTATTGAGTTTATTGGGGTGACATTGGTTAACAAAATTATATAGGTCTCAAGTGTACAATTCTATAATACATCATTTGTATACTGTATGTTCACCATTCAAAGTCAAGTCTCTTTCCCTCACCGTTTATCACCCCTTTATCCTCTTCTGCCTCACCCCACCTCCCTGCCTCTGCTGTAATCACCTTACTGTTGTCTGAGTCTATCAGGGCTTTTTTTTTTTTTTTTTTTTGCTTAATCACTTTACGTTTTTCACCCAGACCCCCAACCCCCATCCTCTCTGATAGCTGTCAGTCTGTTTTCTGTATCTGTGAGTCTGTTTCTATTTTGTTTATTTCATTCATTAGATTCTACACATGAGTGAAATCATACGGTACTTTTATTTCTCTGACTGGCTTAATCACATAGCTTAATACTCTCCAGGGCCATTCATGCTGTCACAAAGGGTAAGATTCCCTTCTTTTTTGTGGGTGAATAGTATTCCATCGAGTAAATGTACCACTGCTTTTTTATCCACTCACATACTGATGGAAACATGGGCTGTTTCTAAATCTTGACTATTTTAAATAACACTGCAATTAATGTAGGGATTCTTACAGCCTTTCAAATTAGTGTTTCAAGTTTCCTCAGGTATAATCCCGGAAGCGGAATTGCTGGGTCATAGGCAGTTCCATTTTTTAATTTTTTGAGGTAACTGCATACTGCTTTCCACAGTGGCTATATCAGTCTACATCCCAACAACACTGCATGAGGGTTCCCTTTTCTCCGCATCCTCACCAGTACTTGTTCTTTATTGATTTATTGATGATGGCCATTCTGACTGGTGTGAGGTGCTATCTCATTGTGGTTTGAACTTGCATTTCCCTGATGATGAGTGACTTTGAGCATCTTTTCATAAGTCCACTGGCCATCTGTGTGTCCTCCTTGGAAAAGTGTCTATTCATATTCTTTGCCTATTTTTAATTGGATTGTTTGGAGGGGTTGGTATTGAGTTGTATAAGTTCTTTATAAATTTTGGAAATGAACCTCTTATCAGATGTATTATTGACAAATTTGTTTTCCCTTTTAGTGAGTTGTCTTTTCATTTTGTTGATGGTTTTCTTGCCTATGCAAAAACTTTTTAGTTTGATATAGTCCTGTTTGTTTATTTTTTTTATTTTGCTCCCCTTGCCTGAGAAGATATAGCAAAAAAAACTATTGCTGTGAGAAATGCCCAAAATTTTACCGTCTATGTTTTCTCCTGGGATTTTTACAGTTTTTCGACTTTCATTTAAGTCTTAAATCCATTTTGAATTTATTCTTGTTCATGGTGCGTGATCTTAATGTATTGCTGGATGCACTTTGCTAATATTTCATTGAGAAGTTTAGCATCTGTGTTCATCAGGATACTAGCCTATAACTCTCTTTCTTTGTATTGTCTTTGTCGGGTTTTGGAATTAGGGTAATGCTGGTCTCGTAAAATGAGCTTGGGAGTCTTCCCTCTTGAATTTTTTGCAGTAGTTTGGGAAGGATAGGTGTGAGTTCTTTAAATGTTTGGTAAAGTTCACCTGTGAAGCCGTCTGGTCCAGGACTTTTGTTGGGAATTTTTTTATTACTGCCTCGATTACATTAGTTACAATCAGTCTGTGCAGATTTTTTTTTACTGGTTTCATAGCATTGTGTTGATACTTTGTATTATTTTTAGACTCTATTTTATTTCTCCTCTCATCTTTATTATTTCTTTCCTTCTAATCACTTCGGGTTTTGTTTGTTGTTCTTCCTGGTTCAGTTTCAGCAGATTGTCTGTTTCTAGGAACTTATCCATTTCTTCCAGATTGTCCAATGTGTAGGCATGTGGTTGTTCGTAACATTTGCCTGCAATCCTTTGTGTTTCTGTGATGTCACTTGTCACTTCCCCTCTTCGTTTCTGATTTTATTTATTTGGGCACTCTCTCTTTTTTCCTTGATGAATCTGGTTAAAGATTTATCAATCTTGTTTATCTTTTCCAAGAAGCACCTCTTGGTTTAATCGATACTTTGTATTATTTTTAAACTCTATTTTATTTCTCCTCTGATCTTTATTATTTCTTTCCTTCTAATCACTTCGGGTTTTGTTTGTTGTTCTTTTTCTAGTTCCTTTAAGTGTGAAGTTAGATTGTTTATTGGATCTTTTTCTTGTTTTTGTGACATAGGCCAGTAATGCTATGACTTTCCCTCTTAGGATTGCTTTCCCAGTGTCCCGTGGATTTTGGGTTGTGCTCTCCACTTCATTTGCTTCAAAATATCTTTAGATTTCTTCCTCCCTCCCTCTCATTGTTAATGCATTCCTTGTTTAGTAACATGTTATTTAGTCCCCGTGTCTTTGTTTTTCAGGTTTTTTCTTGTGGTTGATTTCTGGTTTCATAGCATTGTGTTCCGAGAAGATGCTTGGTATGATTTCCGTCTTCTTAAATTCATTGAGACTTGTTTTGTGTCCTAACATGTGGTCTATCCTAGAACATGTTCCATGTGTATATGAAAAGTATATGTATTCTGCTGCTTCAGGATGAAATGCTCTAAAGATACCAGTTAAATCCATGTGATCTAATATCTCCTTTAAGGCTGCTGTTTCCTTGTCAGTCTTCTTTCTGGAAGATCTATCCATTGATGTCAATAGGCTGTTAAAATCCCCTGTGATGACTGTTACTGTTGATCTCTGCCTTTATGTCCACCAAGTTTGCTTTATATATTTAGGTGCTCCGGTGTTGGGTGCATAAATGTTTACAAGGTTATATCCTCTTGCTGGATTGATCCCTTTATCATTATGTAATGTCCTTTTTGTCCCTTATTATATCCTTTGTTTTAAAGGCTATTTGTTAGATATAAGTATTGCTATCCCAGTTTTTTTAAATATCCATTTTCATTTAATATCTTTTTCCATCTCTTTACTTTTAGTCTGATGTGAAGAGTAGCACATTATATGTATATATAAGAATGCCTTCTTTCGCTCCTCCCCCTAACAGTGAGCCTGCACAACAGCACACTTTATTGGATCCCTCCTTTGGAAAAGAGGTTAACAATTTCCATGCATCCCATCAAGGAATTAAAATGTGTTGCCATAGTCAGACTAATCAGGGTCCCCGCCTAACCAGACACAGGGCATAGAAATGCCTCCCGTGGCTCGTATTCAGGGCCTCTGGGTTTTGCAGCCTCTGCGAACATCAGGACTCTAATTTGCATAGCTGGAGTCTCCTGTGCGTTGCCTGTGGAGAGCCTGCGGGCAGCAGAGGTCACAGAGGCTGGGGTCCCGCTGAGCTGCAGGGAAACCCTGCTGCTCTGAGCTGCTCTGTTCTGCCCAGGTGAGAGAGGGCAGAACCTCTTTAGCACCTGTCATTATGGTTCATAAACATTTACTAACAGGATGAGGAGGTGAAGCCCACTTACTGAGCCTAAAAAAAAAAAAAACACGTTATTATGCAGGGCATGACTGCAATTGCTTGTATTCCTGCAAGTATCTGAAACAGCTTATCTTTGTGAAGAGGGCCTCCCAGTCACAGATAAGTCAAGGACCTAAGGCTGGCGAAAACCCCAGTGGCATGAATGGTTTGAGATTGCGTGGTACATTGCAAATGTGTTGGAGTTCTCGTTGAATGACCTGTCAGTTTTCAATGCAGCGACTGCTCCGGACCATTAAATGCAACTGTCTGTGGTAGAGATTTATTATTTGCTGCTGAGGCAAAAAAAAAAAAAAAAAAAAATTCTTTGTGAACATAGCCCAACAAAACGCTCACTTTGCACTTCACATCTGAGAACTCTAAATGATTCTTGAATGTGCATCAGTGTATATAATATGCAAAGCCAAGGTTGTCCCAGAACGTTTCAGGGTGTGGGGGATGTCCGTTATTGATTCAGGTTTCAGAGTGAGCACCTGGCTTATATACATAATGTCCGGGCTATATTAGTTTTCAATGAACAATTTGCAGACTGCCAGACAAATTCATATTAATACATTTCCCCCATATCTAAAAGTCACTCACTACTATAGAGCATTATTTGGGCAAAGGATTTTGTGTTAAAATGTCTCTTCAGAATTAATGACAAAATCTCATATTCTTGTAGTGTGTTGCAAAGCTAGGTTCCAACTACTCATATGAAGAATAATTATATAGAATAATCTGTTAATTTTTGTGTTCTAATAATAACAATAGCTGCTAACTGTATTGAGTGCTTACTATGTGCTAGTCACTGTGTTAGTACTGGGTATGTATCAGCTGATTTGATTCTCACCCACACGGCCCTTTGAGAAAGAACTTATTCCCATTTTACAGAGGAGAAGACTGATACTGGGGTCAGTTTAAGGAATTCTCCCGTGGCTGCTCCGCTGGGAAGTTGTAGGATGGGGTCTGAACTCAACCAGACTGACCCCAGAGCCTGTGTTCTTCTACCATGTCAAGGTCATTAGTTTGTACTTCAAGAAAAAGGGACTTTAATGTCAGCATAGCCACGCCACAATCTTCTTAACACCAAGAGATGATTAAAGCAATTTAGAATAAAAGAGAACGGACATAAATCCTTAAGCTTTAGAAATTGATACAGCAAATTTGTCTTTCAAAAATCATTAATGAATTTTAAAAAGGAAGAAAATGAAATTTAAAATATTAAAGCATTTCAAACATGTAGAAACGAGGAGGCCGAGATTTTTCTTTTAAACCATCTGTCACAAGGAAAAGCTAACTCCAGAATGACAGTGTTAGTTTATGTCATTCTTTTTCAACGTGCGAATCTCAAAAGCTGTGATTTGCAGTAGAAAAGCAGCACATCGGACAGAACTCAGAAGACCCAGGTTCTCCCCCTACTTTTCTGTTAATTCTGGGTGACCTTGAACGCCGCACCCTCTGAGCCTCAGTTTCCACAACCTTAAAGTCCTTTTCTTCTAGTAATCACCAGAGCTTGTGCCAGTTCTAATATTTTATGAATGTCTTCAAACTAGAAACTCATTTAGAACTTTTGCTGTCTTGGAATTAAAACTAATTAAACTCTGTTCTAAGATGATGTTGCGGGATTTTTTTCTCCTGATTCTCGTCGCTCAACAACTAGGCAGACTTTTTTTTCAAACATAGTGGATTGATCACATTAACTCCATCATCACAGTGGATCTTTCATCATTTGCTAGAGCGGGCGAAATCGCCTATCCCTCCTCAAAGACGGCATTGTCGTATCTCTTCCACGCAGTACGGAGTCCTGTGGAACCATCCGAACAACGAGCAACAAGGATACTCCATTAAATAAGCAGCA
Source organism: Tonatia bakeri (assembly GCA_004024845.1). Taxonomy (NCBI): domain Eukaryota; kingdom Metazoa; phylum Chordata; class Mammalia; order Chiroptera; family Phyllostomidae; genus Tonatia; species Tonatia bakeri. Next base: position 42,991 of record PVIA01008463.1, on the reverse strand, counting down.
CCCTCTCTTCCCTCTTTTCCTTCCTCCTTCCTGCTTCCTCTCCCTCCTCCTCCTGGTCTTCTTTTTTTTTTTATTTTTACTTTTTGCAGAGACACTAAATCAGTTTTCTATCAGAAATTGGGCCGCAAGAAAGTCTTCCCAGAAATTGATGTGAGGAATGCTAAAATCAAGATAAAACCTGATCTATCTCTGTGAACAACACCTCCATTCAGAGCTGGAAAGGATGAAACAGTAGCATTACCTCTGAAGGAGAAGTAGTCTAAATTTCGCCATAAGAGTATCTAGTACGAAGATTTACAGTCCTTCCCATTTAACCTAACCATGGAGAGGGAGAGGGGGTTGGGAATAGATGAACTGTGAAGTGGGTCTTTGAGATTGCCACAAATCTGTCAATGCGCTTTTTATGGACTTAAAACCACTCTGTTCCAGCCCTGTGGCTCAGTTGATTGGGCATCGGCCCGCAAAACAAAAGGTCACCGGTTCAATTCCCGGTCAGGGCACACAGCTGGTTTGGGGGTTCTGTCCCTGGTTGGGGCACCAGGCAACCAACTGGTGTTTCTCTCCTTCTCTCCTTCCCTTCCCCAAGTTGTAAAAATATAAATAAATAAAATCTTAAAAAATAAAACCACTCTGTTCTTGTTGTCCCTTCACCACTGAGAAATAAAAATAAAATACTCATGTCAGTGAAAGGGAAATGAGAGCAATTTTCATTTTGAGGCCATTAGTGGAAAAGCAGCCTGAGGAAGTCTTTTCAATGCACCACTGACAGTTGGCTGTCCTCTTCCTTTGCTGGGCTTGCGACATCCCGCTCTGCTCACTCCTACCTCTGTGCATATTTTAAGTGATGGTTGTAGTGTGCTTCTCTGCGAAGGTTTAATTAAGACATTAGTGTTCACTCAGCAAGCACTAGGCATACTTGTATCTCTGTGGAGAACTAGACAACAAAATGTCAAACTTACTGAAATAAAAGTATGCTTATTTTCTTAAAATTCATATGCCCGAGTTTGGCATTTATGTGAAGAGCTGACACAGGGCAGCTTTCGCATGCAATGTGAGAAATTCACGGGCGTTTCAGATTCCTTTGTTTTTCTGTGTTCGGCATCCAGGTGCGAAAGATATGTGTATTACGATATTCAGGACTGTGAAAACTCATAGGTTTTTAAATCTTTAAGATTGCAGAAATCGCATACATACATTAACAGAACAGGTGTTTAAAATCATCCTGGAATGAGAGAAAACGTGAGTAGCCTACATGAAACATATGGTAAGAACTGCTCATTCCATTTGCATTTGTCTCTGGGAGTTGTACTTATGGCAGTTTATAAAATCAATTCAATTTAGCTGCTGTTTGTCTGTGCAATAAATTATTCTGTGTAATAAAGAAAACATGAGCCCAAAATATGGGTGGGAAAACATTTTCTGTCACACATCAAGATGTCAGTATGTTGACCCAGAAATCAGCAAGACTGACTGGAAAGCCTGCCTCCTGAAAAGCTGCAATATTAGGAAGCTTTTTCCATTTTGCTTGCAATGATCGTAAGAAAAATAGAATATATAGATGCCAGTTGTTTACAGGATCACAGAAGCTTACACTTGAACATCTCCTGGGCTGTGCTGATTTAAATGTTGTCTCATGCATTATCGATTTCAATTGGATCAACTAAAATGCATCACGTAAAAGATCATTTGTTTTCCCTGTTGTTACCAGTGATAACGTTGAGTCAACATCCAAATTATACTTTTCTGATAAAATTCTTCATCTAATGAGTCTTCTCTGTTGCCATTCATAGCTTTCCTTCTGATTCATTATTAATCACAGCTCATGTGTTCAATCATCATAAACTGTTCATAATGGCTTATTTGTAGCTCTTCGGTTTCCTTTAATCTCCCTACAGTGAATTACAGTAGAACTCATTTCATTTGTTGGCATTATTACATACTTGATTAATGCCCAGGTTTTAAATGGTTAGTCTTTTTCTTATTTTTATAAAGAACTGAAAAATCAGGATTTGCTGCTCTTGCCAGAAACCACAGCAAAATTTCAAAATATTTCTCTCTGAGGACTTGGGCTCGGATACCCTCACACATGCGAATATTCTGCTGAAGTCACTCTGTGCCGCGTGAGCGCCCGTAACGGTCTGTTCTTGTTTGTGGGGTTGGAAATCCTGGCGTTAGACCCAGAAGCTCTTCTAGAACCCAGGCCTTGTTTTCCTCGGGGACCAAATTAGTTCACGGCAGTGAGGATGTCTCTGGCAAAATGTTTCACCACAAACTAGACACAACATTCTTTAGCAAATAGAAAGTCCGTGAAAATGAGCATTTTACTCACTTGCCTGAGATTCCCTGGAAGAGACAATAACCCTAAGAGCAGCCAGAAGTCTACTTAATGTAATTGGAGAATCTATGCGCCTCTCTCTTCCCACGGGAAACAGATGGCTCTCAAGACGCCTCCTCGAGGGAAATTGGGAGAAGTGCTAAGGTTGTGTTTAGTTGGATCTGTCAGAGGTCGGCCATCACAGTTCCCAGCAGTGCAAGACACACGTGCCAGCCCTGTCCCGTGGGTCTTCCTGCCCGTGGAGTGGAGGTCAGAGCCTCTAGCAAAGGCATCGAGAGGTCAAGTCTAACCCTACCCAGTTCTTCCAGCCTCCCTCTTCTGCTCTGAATGATGCTTTTTCATTGATTCAAGAGCTTTCTTTTTCAGGGTTTCAATCTAGTGCTGTCTTCTCAGTGAAATCCTCTCCAATCACCCCCATTTGCTTATGGGGAGCACTGTGGTATAATGGGTCCCAAACCGTCCTGAAGACCCCAGGAATGGAGGGTCAGGGCCCAGGGAGTAGGCGGAGAAGCCATTGAATTACTAAAACTGCCCAAATCTGCCTAGGCAACAAACATTTTCAGGAACCTGAATACAACTAAAAGTGTAATTCCTGTCACACGGGTGAGCTGATTTTTTTACTGTTGTTCTATTACAGCTGTCTCAATTCTCCCCTGTTGCTCTGCCCTGCCCACCCCCACCCCCGCTCCCTCAGGCGATTCCCACCGTGTTATCCACGTCCATGGGTCACATATACAAGTTCTTTAGCTAGGCTCTTCCTCTTCTTTCCTCCCTCATCCTATATTTTTTAACGTTAAGAAGGGAACACCCCCCCAAAGTGGGATACACCATAATGTATTATACAAAATGTAGCTACAGTCTTCTTTCTCAACCAATTCATAAATGTACTTTTCCCTTTGAACACTGTTAATGTATGAAGCATTTACTTTACTTTTCTCTGCTTTGAAAATATTTATGATGTCCTTATATGTTTCTTTAACTCACTTGCAAATACCTACAATCAGAAGCCATGCCTTCCTTCATTTCGTGTTTACTGGTCCCCATAAATACCTCTTCAAACCTTTATTTTATGTTTCTTAAGCCTCTGCCACAGCCAGTTTCATTCATTCATTCTTTCAATCGCGTTGCCTCTCACCACACCAAAAGCATGAATGTAGACACCTAACTAGACACCTTCTCTTAGAATGTATAGCCAGAGGGTGGGAGGAAACCTTTGGAGGTGATGGATTTGTTTATGGCATAAATTGTGATAATGGTTTTGTGGGTGTGTATGCATCAAGTTATATGCATTAAATATGAGCAACTTTTTAATATGTTAATCATACCTCAATGAAATAGTTTTTGAAAACTCAGTTTCCTCATCTTTAGACTCACCCAAGCAACACCCAGATTCCCCTGTTCAAAGAAACGTGTGTTCCTCCATCTCCCCAAAGCAAGCGTTATATCTGTGCTCTGGGTCCATCCCCACCCACCCTCTCCAAATTCCATCAGTTCTTTTCTTCTGCCTCGAGATTCCCTGCAGTGTCACCCCCACAGCCCTCTGCTGAGGTCACTGTGCTGCTGCAGCATTAGAGTGTCTGACTCTCCGAGCATCGCTCATACCACACCCCATTCCTAACTCATGCAGGTGCCCTTACACCCGCCTTCTCCATGAACATCCTAGAGCTCCTCCAAGACCTGGCTGGAAACATCCTCATCTTCTTGAAGATGTCCTTGGTCCTCTTGGGTCCTCCCATAGCACCGTCTTTTAATACGGGGCCAGCCACAGCCTGGCAGAGTAGTTTCTCGTGCACACACATGCTTCCCATTACAGTGAGAACTCGCTGCAGGACAGGTTACGTCTTATGAATCGTTGTATCTTTGTTGCATGGCTTTCTCACATGGTTGAGACTTTAATCAATGTTTGCGGAATAATTTTTCTTTCATCCCTCTCACCAGCTAGGACTTAATAAAAGTAAACATTCAAATCATGTCACTAGTGTTCTCAAATGGAAACTTTCTTTTGATGATCTGTCTTTCTAATGATTCCTCCAGACAGAGAAGAAAGTGTGCTTTAAAGACTCTCCTGGCTTTTCCTCTCTTGTCCTTCGTTAGTTGCAACCCTCCATCCGCAGAGGCTCACAGAGGTGGTCCAGGATCTGCCTGTGGCTGCGCTGCCCCTTGTCCTACTTGGCCTCTCTGACTCTACAAGAAAGAGGCAACGATAGCACTGACCACTGTCCCTCGCAGTCACATTTTTTAAAAATAGGGTTTAAGGGAAAGGCAGCATTTATTAATCCTGTACCGAACACATGCACATGTGTGCACACACACACACACAATCATCTCATTTAATTAACACATCACTTCACACACATGAAATCCTTTCGGTAGACCTGTTTCACAAATGCAGAAACTGAAGCTAGGCAAGGTAACTGACTACCTTCCCTGAGATCCAGCCTCTAAATATCAGAGCCAGGAATCAAATTCGGTCTGCTTCACATCAAAGCCTGTGCACTTTCTGCTACTCATGGGGCTTCAAAAATAGAGAGAATTGGTTAACATTAATGATTGTACAGCTGGTATGTATGACTGTGGTAGATTATTTATAGCTATACTTTATACATCACAAAAATATAAATTATTCACTCAACTGCGATGGATCAGGCTCAGATGTGTTCTTAACTGCTGATACCTGCACTTCACAAAACATGATTTACTGAGGAATTATTTGCATTTGCAACTTTTATCCAGAACAGAGGACTCTCCATGATTCACGTAAGAAAACCAAGGCCCAGAGCAGAGCAGACCCTTCTGAAAGTCAGAATGCCCAAGTTCCAGAGCATAACCCCACCCTGGACTTGAAAGTGTAGGTCTGCCTACCTGTGCTTTTGAGAAACCTGGTGCACCTTTGAGGGAGCAAAGTTGACACTCCCCATACTTACGGACACCAGACGACAGACTGATTTGCAGTGGATGCCAAGGTCACTGACAGTGCCAGGTGTAAAGAGGGGATGGGAAGGACAGCAAAGGCATTTGCAGTTCAGAAATATTTGAAGACGTTGTTTTTTATGAGTCATTGGCCAAGAGCCACTTTTGAATTCTTCATCCTCTTTTCCCAAACTTTCCACACCAACTGTATATGCAGCTTTTGAGTCAGTGCAATCCAAGAAATTATATATTATATTAATTGGACAGTTATTTTTAAAAGAATCTTTTAACCTTTGTTTATGTTCTTCATTTAGTAATACTGTATTACTGACCACCTACTGTGTGCCACGTACCCCATGCAGTTTGGGTGAAGGCCGGAAGTGGTCATTTTCAACACCTAAAAATTAAGGATGTTCCAGAATGTGCTTCTATTTTCAAAAATTCATGAATAAGCACATTAAGTAGCAATAAATGACGTGTGGGGATATTTCAGGCACCAAAGCCTTTCAGGATGAGCAGATCAGCAAAATGCAACATCAGAACAGGTCTGGGGACTGAAATATGGCTACTGCATATTTCAACTCTCTTGACAACTATAGCTTGTATGTGGAATTCATGTACCTTTCCTAAGAATTGTCAAGAGAAGATATTGACCAAAAAATAATTATTTTGCAAGGAGAGAGTTTTTAAGGATGTAGTTTCTTAAGAAAAGAACTGTTTTGAGAAATTAAAATCATTCAGTGGGAAACAGGCGACATTCTCAATGGCTGCCGTTTTAATTTAACATCGAGGAATAAAGTGGTTATTGCCCTAATTGTGTTTCCAAATGGAAAATGCATCCCCACCATTTTTGCAATGCCATCAGAAATGTATCCCTGGTATCTAAAAGGTGTGTAAGAAATGACACTGCAGCCCTGACTGATGTGGCTCAGTGGATTGGGTGCTGATCTGCCCGCCACAGTGTTGCCAGTTTGATTCCCAGTCAGGGTACATGTCTGGGTTGTGGGCTAGGTCCCTGGTTGAGGGTACATGAGAGGCAATCACACATTAATGTTTCTTTCCCTCTCTTTCTCCCTCCCTTCCCCTCTCTCTAAAAATAAATAAACCAAATCTGTTTAAATTTTTTTTTTTTAAAGAAATGGCATTGCGATAAGGAACTTAGAACTATGTCCTTAAACAGTTACCCAGCTTCAGCTCCATGGTAAAGAAAAGTACAGGTGTTGAAATCTAACAGACTTAGTTGCTTGTATAACCTCCCTGAACCTGGTTCCTCATTTGTAGAATAAAGGATACTATTACTTTCAATACAGGTTGTAAGGATCTGACATGGTAAATTATGCATAAAGCCTCGCCTATAAACCAGTCTTCATGTTGCTTTCCAGCCATGTCACTACATATCATCCACTCATTTTAAGTCTTAATTTAATTCAGGGATGCAGACGCTGGGGAACAAATGCAGTTCCAGAACCCCGCGTGCCCTAAAATGTGTCAGTTGTTCCCCACAGTACTGTTTCCTGGAGTAGTTTCCAACCCCACCCCTGGTGCATTTCTGACTCCCCTGGCGCTCTCGCCGCCCACTGCACGGTTCCGACACTTCCCTGGGCTGCTTTGAGCAACTGTGAGCCCTTCTGTCTGCACCATTATTTTTATATGCCATGCATATTTAACTGGGAGAGCAAGGAAACTCCTGCAGGGCTGGGGGATAGTGGTGTCTACGTGCTTCTCCTTGGGGGCATGTGTGTGGACCAGTCCCTTCATTTGGCTGCCATGTCTTGCTGATGAGACCAGAGAGGTGGCCTCAGTCCACACGTGAGCCAATCTGCTGTTCCACTCCTGGGCCCAGATCATAACCAAGGCTGACTATGGAGCAAGATCCCCCAGGGGCAGAGTGGCCCTCCACTCTGCTGTCACCTGCCTCACCATCTCAGGGTTTGCAACATTCGTTCATTAAAGAAAACAAATATGTTCTAATGTCCTACAACATGCCAGGCCCGTGCTGGGTGCTGGGCTGGACCCAAGTGGACGTGCTGCCTGACCTCGTGGGGCCTACCTCCCAGTTTGAGGGGGAGACATTAAGTAAGCAAACAAGCAGATGTGTAATTATAAATTCTAGAAAGAACCATCAAGAAATGAACAGAGTGCAGTAAGCGAGAGTCACAGGAAGGACCCACTTAGAGAGGGTGGCCATGGAAGGCCTCTCGAGGCCGAGACTAGCCCTTTGAAGGGTAGAGGGAAGAGTGCATGCAACACAGCGTATGCTTTAATGACATACAGCAATGTCATTTAGTGCTAGGCGCTGTGGCTACCACAAGAATGTGGGTGCAGCCTCTGCTCAGTCTGCCCGCACTGGGATGGGACCAGCGACCTGTCACCATGCTCTCCACAGTCCCGCCACGCTGAGCACTGTGCGGGGGCTTCGCCCAGCCCCAGAAGGAGGCACATCCCACCCAGCGGCCACGTGCTCCCCACCAGCCATGACCCCACCCAGTCCCTGAGGGAATTTTGCACACACAAGTGGTATGAGTTTAGGTTTATGCAGGACCAAGCTGCCTTTTTTTTTCTTTTTCTCTCTTTTTTAATTCTTGTTCAAGTACAGTTGACTCCATTTCCCCCCGCACCCCAGCCATCCAACCCCCACCCTCAATCCTGACTCCCTTTGGTTTTGTCATGTGTCCTTTATACCTGTTCCTTGATGACCCTTCCCCCTTTCCCTCCTGCCACCCCCTCTGACCTCCCCTCTGGTTACTGTCAGTTTGCAGAATCCAGCCTTCTTGAAAAAAGATGGAAAACAATAGAATTGCTGAAGTATCTTACTGTGGAAGGCAAAATTCATTCTTTTCCCACCCCTCCACTCCAGATTTTCATATTTCAGCAAAACTGACCCTTCACAACTCAATCAGTGGTCTGAATCATGGTTGAAAAAGATGTCGTTGCCGAACAGCCTTAATTCAGCATCCAGCTTCCGTCATCTCCTGCCCTTTTCTAGAATTCCTCAACAAGAATTCGAACGTATTTTCTTCTCGTTTTTTAGATCACCTGATTTTTAGAGAATGCTCCATAATTTTTAAAGGATGTTCACTTCCCTTTTTGGTTCCTTACAACAACTCTGCGGACGGGGAAGACGTGCTGGGAGTGCTGATGAAGCAGAAGGTTAACAGAAGTCATGCTTTCGTTTCTTCGGAAAGCACCTCCCCTCTCCAGGCACGAGCTTCCTGAACGTGGAATGCACCTTATTCCAAATGTTCGTCTTCACAGGGGAGGCAGGATGGTGGAGTGAAAACAGTGCCGGCTCTGCCACCTAATGAATATGCCACCTTAAGCCTCAGTTTCCCCACTTGTGGACAAGAATAACAATACCAGACTCAGAGATAATTTGTAGGGATTAAATGAGGTAACAGGAAAGCACCCAGCTCAGTGCCTGTGTTGAGGGTCCTTGGCCACTTTTTCTCAACACTCTCAAGAGAAGGAACCCAGCAGCTACATGGAAAGTGGGATCACAGACTTTGTTTCCCCCCCACACCCCAAACCTGTTCCCCCACTTTCTGCAACACCATTCTCTCAAGTCCCATTTCCTCCCCTTTACCAGCCACATGTAATACTCACCATCCCTGCCCTTTCTGCCACCTCGATACTCTTCCAATGTGCTCCTTCCCCTCATTGCCATTCACTTATTCATTCAATGACTATTTCTTGAGTACCTACTATGTGCAGTCACTACACTGGACGCTGGGAATACAATGGTGAGCAAGACTTAATTCTTGGCCATCATCCTTACTCACTTCAATTATTTTAGCTTACTAACCCGTGGACAAGATCTCCTTACTCCAATTCATTCTCAACAGTGACATCAAAATTATTGTTATAAGCAATCCAGATCTCTGATGTCATCAACTCTGACCTCATCATTTCCCTTCTTTAAAATTTGAGAGGTTTCCCAAGGATCTCAGAATAATAAAAACAAGCCGCATTGAATATATGGCAAGTATTGTTGGAAGCACTTTACATGTGTTGTCTAATTAAGTTGAAAGATAAATTTGTTTAGAATGCCCTGAAATCTGGCCATAGCCCCCCTTCACAGCTTCCCCTCCAGCCACTCACACCTACAGTTCTTACTTGCCAAAACTAAACAGGGACATAAATAAAAGTTTAAGACCATGAACAGACATGTCATGTTCTTACATACCTCTGTGCTTTTTAACATGGCATCTCCTCTGCCTGGAATTCCCTTCACTTAGTTCTGAACCTGGAAACTCCTACTCATCCCTGCAAGCCTGTCTCCTACCCATGAAGCCAACTGCAGCTCCCCCAGGCCAAGGTCACCGCTCCTTGCTCTGCCCTTTAGTCACATTGAATGTACTCCCTTGGGGCAGCTGTCACTTTGCCTAGTAATTCCTTGTCTTCCCTACTAGACCAGAAGCTTCTTCCCCACTAGACCAGAAGCTCCTCAAGGCAATAATTATGTCCCATTCATTTCTATGCCCCTAAGCCACCTAGCATGGCTGACGCAGTCCATCCCTGAAGCATATTTGCTGATGAGTAACTGTGTTCCACAGGTGCCTTGTGGGGTCCCCACCATGGGGTCACTCTGCAAACAGGAGCTTCCAGAACTGTAGAACTGTAACAACTCTGTTAAGGAGACAGTGACCAACTTTTATAAAATGTGCTGTGGTTCCTTAGTCTGCTATCTTCCTAGAGTGATTTGCACTTTGAGTAACAAGCAGCAGAAACTCCACGCTCCGTTATCATGCTGTACCCTTGTCTGGTGTCCGGGTGGGTCGTGGCGGGCCTGGGCACTGGGAAGAAAGAAGTGCTGGCAGGAATTGGAGAGAGTCTTTCTTCTTTCCTCCTTCAGTGTTGTTTCTATGGTCCCCATCACCTACATTATATGGCAAACAGGCTCCAAAGGAAGCATTTTGCCTAAATTTTAATCAAAGAGCAACGGAACACTTAGAAAAGGAGTATTTGCTAAAGGAAGACCAGGCACTTATAATTTCTGATATTTCCCATCTAGATTATCCATCTTCCCAAAAGTCCCCAGCTGTGGGGAACAGGACAATAGGGCAGAAAATATGGCAACAAGAGGCCCTTCCACTTCCTGAGAGAGAATTCAGCAAAGACATAGCAAACAAACGTGCTTAGTGCTGAGCTTCAGGAAACTGGTTTTTTAATTTAATTGAGATAGGGCTCTAAATAGTAAGTATGCCATGGGAGTGTCTGTCTGTCTCATTTGGAAGCTTAGTCGATTTTCTGCACACATGATGATTTAATCATCAAGTAAACTGCACTAATCAGACAAAGCCCACTTGTTCTGTTGTTTTAATAATCAGTTCGGATCCCCCAGCTTCCTAATACATTGCTTGTGATCAATTCAAATTAACTGGAGATCTACATCTGTCTGACCTTGCGTATAGACAAGATATTAGCCACCGGGCCATTCCAAGGAATAAATTCAAATTCTAAGTGTAAACACTCTCGAATTTATGCCCTTTTATATTGAGATGAATGGTTTATAAAACCTGTCTCCCTGTCAAAATCCTCATAAATGAGGGCAGTGGTACTATTTTAAAATTAAAATAATCTTTTTCAGCATCACGACTAGAGATTTTGCAGATACCCATGTAAATGATTATAAAATAGGGGGAAATGTTTGACAGGTTGCATTTTATTAAATTCCTACCTGGATGAAATATTTTTCTCTCAGATTCGCTATTCAAATTACTCAGATTCTGGTTTGCCCTAATGCTGTCTTTTTTTAGGAAACAAAAATGAGCCATACTTATATAAGATTCACGTGCTTCATGAAACCACAATGTTAATAACACTTGTTTTTTAAATGTTGTGTGTGGAAAGGTAGCATCGCTTGTCTCCCAGGCTCCTTAATTAGCATTTCTCATATGCGACATTTCTCCGAGAGACACGGCAGTTAAGGAGCTAAGGATTCTGCGCCGATTGTTACCTCTGCTCCTGGCCTTCCCGCGGGGACCCTTCAACACATTCTGTCCATGTTCGTGAGAAATAAATCTCGTTTTTTATGAACCTTGATGAGAGAAGAGATTATACCTACTAACAAAAACAAAAAATGCTGGGGAAAGGAAAGCCACTTTTATCTCAAGGAATTGAAATATGGGCTCTCGACATTTGAGGCATTTGGCCTGAAACCGTGTTGGTAAATTTCTTTTTTTTTAAGATTTTATTTATTTATTTTTAGAGAGGGAAGGGAGAGAGAGAGACAGAGAGAGAGAAAGAGAGAGAAACATCAATGTGCGGTTGCTGGGAGACATGGCCTGCAACCTAGGCATGTGCCCTGACTGGGAATCGAAACTGCGATGCCTGGTTCACAGCCCGCACTCAATCCACTGAGCTACACCAGCAAGGGCCGTGTTAGTAAATTTCTTAAAAAGTTGAGGTTAAAATACTTTGAATTGGCAAACAATTATTCTTTCGTGTATTGGAAGTAAACTTTGGCATTTAAATTCTTCATCGTTTTTATTTCTTCACAAATTACTTGAATTCCATAAAAATTAAACCAGAGATTTCAGTAAGATATAATTTAAGCATGGCTGGAAAAAATTTGGAGTAACCAGTAGATATGATATTAACACTGTGGCATTTTCATCATTAATTATGCATTTCATGGATACTAAGTGCCCACTACGTGAATAACATTATATTAATTAATTAATGACATGCCCCATATTTTCATCGTTCTAGGGCAATATAAGAATAAATTACCAATTTTTCATCATGTGTTTTTCTGTCTGGCTTAGTATTATCATTATCTTGAAGTAAAAATGAATAATTTCTCATTGTGCAAATGACGTTATGTGTAGGTAATGAAGTATAATGACGATTGCATATTAAACCTTGTTTTCTACCAAATGCTAAAACACTGCTTATTGCTTGTTTTCACTGGAGCCCTGTTATTTTATTGAATTGCATTTACAAGTAGGGAATATTACTTTTCCATGTGATCGTTCAGCATCTAATTTTTGGGAAGCATTGTTCTCACTTTTTTGTTTTGAGCTCATGAATTTGGTCAACAAGCTTGCAAGCCTGATAATTCACTTTTCATACAGTGCGCTAAGTAGATTTTTTTCTTGTTAGAGCATGACTACATTGGTACTGTTATTTAAAAGGTCTGTTACTAAGACTATACTTTCAGGGATGGTTTCTATAGTTTGTTACTAAAAGATCTGTTGCTGGTTTTTTTTTGGAGATTTCTTTGTTTTGGTCTGCTTGGGTTTAAGATTTTTTTTTTAGTTGTTACCTGAAGATATGTTTGTTGATATTAGAGAGAGGGAGAGGGGGAGAGAGAGAGAGAGAGAGAGAAAGAGAGAGACATCGACATGAAGGAGAAAAATCGATCAGTTGCCTCCCGTATGCGCCCTAACCGGGGATCGAACCTGCAGTGTAGGTGTGTGCCCTGACCAGAAACCCCCAACCTTTCGATGTACAGGACAACAATCCAGCCAACTGAGCCACCCGGCCAGAGCTGCTTGGGTTTAGTTTTGAGCCACCTTCTGATATACTATATGCTAGGAGGATAAGGAGATAAGCTTGTTTTTAACATGTTTACGAGAAGATTTTGGTCTAGAAAACGAAACGTGAACACCTGGCTTTGGCACAGTATGATGGGTCGCAGGGGCTGGATGACAAGCACTTGGTAGAAGTTTCATCTTTCACAAATGTAGTAATTGAACTTGGTCTTGAATTATTGAAAGGTGAGTAGGGTTCACCTGTTAGAGAAAAGATGAAGGATGTTCCAAAAAGAAGGCAAAGCTCCTGTGCCTTAAAATCTGAAGGGAGTGGCCCACTTTATCACAGATTAAGCGCTCTGGCCCCTGCAGAATCCTCCATCCCTGGAAACATCACTTCTTTCCACATCTGTGTGAGACAGTGTACTGCAGAGGTTCTCAGCTCGTCCACTACCCGGGGCAACCTGGTCACTCACTAAGGCCATCCCTCTGATTGCCAGGATAGGGGACAGGCCCAGCACCAGCAGCAGCGAATGGCTCCATCTTTGTAATGACTCTCCATTCTCCCCATTCTCCCGCCTTGTGGATCATGGCGAGCCAAGGCAAAGAGAAGGAAGGAGAGAAAGTTAAAAGGAGTTCACCACCCCCCACCAAAGAATAATTATACATTTTACTATAAACCCTCCATTAACTGGAATTTTTACATAGCTAATGTTGTCAGCCTTTGCTTTTAATGCAAAAGACTCTGACAAACAACTGCTCCTAAGTTTTTATTTAAAAGAGCAAAACTGGGATGGTGCTGGGGCCAGAGTGGCTTTCTCGGCTTCCTCTGGCAGCAGTACTGTGGCCCAGGGACTCATGGTCCTCACAGGACGTGGCTCAGGTAAGAGACCCAGAGACCCAGGAAAGAATTGAGGGCCATCAGTAAACAGTGTTTAGGTAGAGGAGGGGCAAACTGTGTGTATGTGTACATATTAGCTATATAGAGATTATATTTATGTATTATATATACTATTTATAATGCTTCCTAAATATTTATATATTATATATTGGCTCTATATAGAAATCTATGGAGACTATATATTATGTACAATATAATATTTGAAATTCTTCCTAAATATATGTTTTAATATATTTATATATTATATTTCTAAATATATACATATTTAGGAAAAATTCCAAATGTTATGTAATATATAAGACATTTTATATATAGCATGTACATATTTAAGGAGAATTTCTGTAAAGACTCCAACAACGAGGGAAAAAGCATTTAACCATAGAATATACTAATTAAATCATTGAATTAAGTGAAAATTTTGTACATTCTACCTGCATATCATTATACTAAGGTTACATAACACACCACCTCATTATCTAAAGGTAATTGAGGTTTTATCATGTAAATATGCAATATTAAACCACTAATGCAGCCCTTGCGAATTACCTTAATTTAAGAAAAAAAGTTTTCATTATCTGGGAATCATTACTGACTGACAGATTTCAGATTGCCCTCAAATTCTCACTACCTTCTTCCTGGCCAGAGCTTTCTCTGGTGGAATTCCACACTTTGGAATAATAGTATAAGAGCAAAAGGAATATTTAAAAATAGACAAGAGTCAATTCTGTGATGGTTGTATTAACGGACAAATTCGGAAAGACTTTGAGTAAACTGCAGATCTCCTGCTGTAATAAAGTATCAGTCATTTAGATACACACACACAGCCTTACAACAAAATGTGTCCCTGAGAACAGACTGGTCAGTTTTTAAAAATTTTTATTTATTTGTTTGTTCGTTTGTTTTAGAGAAGGAGAAAGGAGGAGAAAGAGAGGGAGAGAAACAGCGATGTGAGGGAAAAACCTCTACTGGTTGCCTCTTGTACACGCCCAGCCAGGGACCATACCTGCAACGCAGGCCTGTGCCCTGACCAGGTATCAGACTGGCGGCCGTCCGTTTTGCAGGACAATGCCCAGCCCACTGAGCCACAAGGGTCAGGGCCAGACCACGCACTTTTGAACTGAGGATGTGTGCCAGGCACTGTGCTGGGCTCTTCTGTTAAAAATGGTCTCGGTGGAGCCTCTCAGCATCTCTAGGAGAGAAATGGCAGCAGAGTACCATGAAGAGACAGAGCATGAGTTTTGGAAGTCAGACCTGGACTCACATCCTGGCTGTCACCTACTCGGGCAAGTTTCTAAACTTCCTGAGTCCCAGCTTATTAATTTATATAAAAGAGATAAGTACCAACCTTTAAGACTAGGTGGTAAGGTAAATGAGATGATTTGTGTTGCGAAGGCATTTTATACAAGCGTGTTCCCTGGCCCCACTGCCCCTTAGTCTGAATTCTTTCCACTAAACCTCTCCCGGGTCCACATGAAAACTCAGATATTTCTTGAAACTGTGGTGAAGCCGTATCTTCTCCCATCTTGAACTTGCACAACAGATTTCTTTCAGAGCCGTAATGGAAGGCATTACATTTATCCCTCTTAAGCTGAATGAATCTTTTTAGTGTCAGCATGGCCTTTCAGCCTGGCCGGCGGGTGGAGGGAAGTGTTGAATTTTGCCTTGGCCTATTACCATATTAAATATCCTTCACACAGCTTTATGTCATTGAAAAACCTGATAACCATTCCTCTTATGTCTGCTTTGATGCCATTAATGAAAATATTGAATAGAGTAGAAGGCAGAGGCAGAGAGCCCTGTGGCATTCAATCAGTGGTCCCCCTACAGGCTCGGACAGCGTCATTTATCAAGTCTTTTGGGTGTAGATGGACAGCCAGCTGTGATCCCACTTAATTCTTCTCTCGTAGAGCCCCCCACACACATCTTATAGATCATGAAAAATTTCATCGAGGGCTTTATTGGAATCAAAGACTATATCCATGGCATTCTTCTGTTCTGTCAACCTCATACTAAGAACCCTGTCAAAAAAAAAGGAAATTAATATAGTGCAGCAAAAACTTATTTTTAATGAGACCACTGAAGTTTGGGAAGAAGAGTGGCTGACAGCACGGGGGTTGTTGCCAGAGGAAAGGTGTCTGACCAGTGGCTGCAGTGTTTCAGGCTGTGGCATTGATGTGCAGTAGGCTCAGCCTTCAGTGCAGAACACTGGGCTGAAGAAGCTGAATGAATTCCCACTTATTGAAACTCATTTGATGCAAAGCACTATGCTAAGTACTTTCTATGTATCTCATTTAATCCCAACACTGAAGCAGCAGACACACTATTTTTTAACCCCAGTATTTTGAATGAGTTAGGTGAAGCTCAGAGAGGTTAAGTAATTGACCCAGAGTGTCAGAGTCAGGCTCCCCCAAGTCGCCCTGATACTGAGCCCTGCTCTTAATCACTGTGCCTGGGGGGCAGATTCTTGTGCCTCAGTGGTGCTAAATTCATTGATGAGAGAAGACAGGATCGAGGTTCCTGATCTGGGCCCTGGCCAGGTAGCCCAGTTGGTTACACCATCATCCCAATACACTAAGGTTGCAGGTTTGACGTCCTGTCAGAGCGCATGAAGGAATCAGCCAGTCAGTGCATGTGTAAGTGGAACAAGTCAATGTTTCTCTCTCTGTCTCCGTTCTCTTTTTTCTCCCTTACTCTCTCTCTCTCTCTAAAAATCAATGAATAAAAATTTTATTTAAAACAAATTTCATTCTGGCCTGGCTACTGTGGCTCACTTGGTTGGGTGTCATCTCACAAACCGGAAGGTCGTGTATTCAATCCCTGGTCAGGGCATATGCCTAGGTTACGGGTTCAGTCCCCGGTTGAGGCTTGTGCCAGAGGCAGCCGATGTTTTTCCCTCACATCGCTGTTTCTCTCCCTCTCTTTCTCCCTCCCTTCTCCTCTCTCTAGAATCAGTAGAAGGGAAAAAAAAAAAAAAAGATTATCAGTCTGTTATTGAAGGGTGGGAAGAATTCTCCAGCTGTGACCAAAGGCTCCCACCTCCCCATCTTCAGCACTTCCATTCCTGGTCTTTAGAAAACTGACTCTGGGATTACTGCTTCCTGATGCACATGGTATAGGAGGAAAGAGAATTTGGAGGGATGTCTCATTAGGATCAATACAAGGACTGGCGAAATAGCCTGTGTCCACTGGCAGAGAATACCTCTTAAGTGATCAAAGAGTTTACTTACTCCCGATTCAAGCACTCTCTCCTGTCCATACTGCCAGCACTGGGCTCTCTAATCCTTTTATCCACTGTTTCATTGCCCGAATCTGCCCTCTACTCTTGCTTCCAGGCCCACCCCACCCTGACACTCTACCTTCTTTGTTTAGCTGGGTTTCGGTATCACTGATTAAACCGTGGTCGCATTGCCAGTCTATTCCATTGGCTGTTTCTGGGCCGGGAAGTCATTCTGTCTCCGTTCACCCTGTGGAAGTGATCAGTGCTTAGAATGCAACCTTATTCTCTAGCACTTGAGGTAATCCCCTTATCACCACCCATTCGTTACCCCTGTGGAACCTGCGTTGGCTCCCAGGATCCCTACACTCCTTTCATACATTCACAGACCATTTGCTGTAAGCATTTAGAAAGCATAAACATCTTACCGAAGCGTCATGGCTAGGAGGATTAAGACTCAAAAATACGTATGGGAAATCATAGGTGCTAATTTATTGTACACGTATAAGAAAGAATATCCTGCTCCCCCATGAACCTATAGCTAAACTACGCTAGGCAGCCAGAGCAGAGCTTCCCTCTGAGTCATGTGTCTCTTGAAATGTACTGGACGCCGTGCAGTTTCTGCATTGCCCACCCTTCAGTCCAGCTGGTAAAGGGCACATTCCAGGAGGCCAGTCGTTTCTGTCTGGAGCAACCTGAGTTATAGCCTCAGGAATGGTCTTATTCATCCTACACTTACTGAATACTGGATGCTTTCTCCGCATTATTCATTTTCAACAGTTTTATTGCAGTATAATTACAGATCATAAAATCACCCATTTTAAGTATATAGTTCAGTGCATTTTAGTAAATTTACGCAGTTGTCCAACCATTCATGAAAACTGGTTTCGGAACATTTCCTTTACCCTAAAAAGTTTCCTGATGGCCACGGCAGTCAGTCTTCACTCCCCGGGGCCATCTGTCCCAGACAGCCATTCACCTGATCTGCTGTCCCTAGATAGAGTTTTATAGTTTCTAGAGTCATCACATGAGTGGGATCATACAACATGTGATCTTACGTGCCTGGCTTTGTCCCTGCTGCAGCATGTGCCTACAGTCCGTTGCCTTGAATATACTGCATTTTAATGATCTAGTCACCAGCTCATGGGACATTTGGATTATTTCCAGATCTCAGCTGTGATGAAAATTGCCATTTGAGTATTCATACATAGATCTTTGTGTGGTTATATGTTTTCATTTCTCTCTCGGGTTGCTAACTGGGAGTGGATTTGCTGGGTCGTATGGTAAGAAACTGGGTCATAGTGTGAGATATTGGCAGTCCTCCCAAAAACAGATGATCGGTTTCATTCCCACTATCAATATGAGGGTTCCAGTTGCTCCACATCCTCACCACCACCTGGCATTGTCAGTCTTCTTCATTTTAGCCATTCTAATGGGTAAGTGGTGAGTCCCAGTTTTGTGTGATTCTCTGAGAAATAAGGAAGAAGATAGCCGATGAGGGTAGGGGAAACAATGGAAGACAGGGATTTTTAAAAAATCTGTCTCCCACTATCATCCTGCTCCCTCCCCTGAGCCTGTCCTTGGGACTAAGAGCAACATCGGCTTTCCTTAGAAATGCTTCCCTAAGCCCTTCACATCCTCCTCCCTCCGCACACCGGCCAAAGTGCACTCACACCCGGTCCTAAAGAGCAGTAGTAGCTTTCTGGGCTAGTTAAATACACATATTTTTTAAACCTTAATTTTAGCTAGTTTTAGATAGATTTTTGCCTCCTCCCACACCACATTCTTTTACCACAGCTGCTGACAAAAAGAAAAAAACAGAATTGACTTGTTTGAACTCATTGCCTCTCTCCCTCTTCTACCCTCTAATGGAGGGTGTTATGCGCTGTTAAACTAGTTAAACAGCAAGAAGAAGGCAGCAAAAAAGCAGAAAGGGAAACCATTTATCATCCAACCATTGACTAATCAGACCTTCACTTACCTAGGATTGTCTCTTGAGATGGATTGTCTTAAAGCTTCTCTTTACAAATATGGGTATATTTACATATTTTGCATATTTCAGTTTAATTTATAATATATAGATGTATGTTAATATTGAATTTTGTTAAAGATAATCTTATTTACATTATTGATCACATTGGTCATATAATAAGAAATCTAAGTTTTATGATCTCAAAATGAAAGGAAATAAGTTGAAAAAAAAAACCCTCGCCCTGGCTGGTGTAGCTCAGTGGATTGAGCGCGGGCTGTGAACCAGGCATCGCAGGTTCGATTCCCAGTCAGGGCACATGCCTAGGTTGCAGGCCATGTCTCCCAGCAACCGCTCATTGATGTTTCTCTCTCTCTCTCTCTCTCCCCCTCCCTTCCCTCTCTAAATAAATAAATAAATAAATAAAATCTTTAAAAAAAAAAAACAACCCTCAATAACAATAAATAACCTGTGTAGTTAGCAAAATATAAGCAAAACTGAGGCCTCTCTACTTCTTAAGTTGCAGAGCACTTTTTAAATTTGTATTTGTTGATTTTAGAGAGGGAGAAAGAAAAATCGATTTGTTGTTCCACTTATTTATGCATTCACTAGTTGATTCTTGTATGTGTCCTAACCAGGCATCAAACCTGCAACCTTGGTGTATCAAGACAAGGCTCTAACCAACTGAGCTACCAGGCGAAGGTTTGCAAAAAATTTTTATGTATCAATAATCATGCAAAGAGATTGCAGATTTTAAATGCTTTAGCCCATCATCACATTTTCAAGAATAACTTCAGATGTGAATTATAGCACATATTTCCCTTTTTCTTTTGTAACAAATTTTTTCTTAAGTCATCCTGATGATTGGCTTATGAGCAATGCAAACCAAATTTTTCTTTAAGAAAACTGAATTTGCAGCAAGCTGTACTTAAAAGTAACTTCACAGGGAAATTGGTTAAGAACTGATTGGTTGGTTGGTTTGAATTTTTTTTCAATCTTCTGGAGTAATGTTTATGTGAAAATATAATCAGAAAATTAGTACCTTCATCAAGAGGTAATTCAGAGAGCTTTACAAATAAACCTAAGATTCTCCTTGATTACAAAAGAAGCCTTTCTACCTCCAGAACCCTTAAATGCTCAGAGGCAATTATACAATTAAGGTCTCTCTTTCCATCAAAGATTTTTGCATTTCTTCATAATTAGTATTTGTTTATTGAAACAGACTATCCTCAGAACACACACACACCCCTACCTGCCCACCCGCCTCGTTCTCACCGTCCTTTGCTCTCTCTGGAGCCATTTAACTTGGAACCTCTTCCTCCCCATAAGTTAATTCAAGTGCATTCGGATGGCATCTGTCATACAAACTATGATTTACTTATTATTCAGTAGCACTTTCTTTGAAAAGTAATAGCAAAAGGAAAAGAACATTTAGAAAATCTAGTCAAAGTGATTTTTTTTTTCCTTAGATGAAGTGTTTGAGGTAGAGGGAAGGAATTACAGACGGTTGGTAGGGGGTAAGGAAGTTTTACATCACCCGCAGCAACTGAGGTAAAGCAACCGAGGTACTGATGCCCGATCACCGACCAGCAGTGACCGCGGCACGCTGCAGATGGCTTGTCAACACACGAGAAATGAACACACACAGAAACAGGCAATTTTCTTTGGAGAAGCAGGGACGGAGTGGCCACCCTCCAAGTGGAAAGCGCCTTGGCCACCCTCTCTAGGGGAGGGTGAGCGTTCTCCTGTCCCAGCAGGCATTTTATTGGGTTCATTTGTACAAGAATTCAGGTAAAGCTCATTACTCATTGCAGGGGAGTAAGGATCGAATAACAAGGAACTCTGAGGGCCTACTTTGAGTCAGGGTCAAAGAGCTGTAAAACTTTGAGGAACAAACTTGCTTCCTCCTTGGACCCTTCTCATTCAACCGAGAGCATTCTCAACAAAGCAGGTTTCACAGGATTTTACATATTCTTTCTTAGGCCTGATCACCTGGGGAACCCACCCTTTCTAGTACAGGGCTGCACCACCCTGTCATTGTTTCAGGCTTAGGTGGAGCAAGGGGAACTAAGGCAACCAAGAGATAAGGAGATTTTCTCGCAGGTGGAATGAGCACTCGGGCTTTGTCAAAGCCGGGTGGACCCTCACCCCCTTTTGCCATAGCCCCCAAAGTCCTTCCTTGGGGGCCTACCACGTGATCGTACCTGTTTTAGGTCATTCCCCCTTGGGGAATCTTACCCATCATTGGCTAACCGACCAAGCATGGGGGTCCAGGCAGGGTGAAGTAAAAAGGAGCAGAAGTGGTCCTCCTTCCAGGGATATAAGCTTTTGTCTCCTTGCTGGCTTATGGTTCCAAGGTCGTTCCCTCAGCCTTAGCCTTGGCGGGGGTTACAGCTTCTGATACCAGGCAGGGCAGTTCCCAACAAGGTATTACAGCTCAGAAGGAATAGAAAACTCTCGAGAGTTGAAAGGGAAAGAAATAGGGTATGGGCGCTCTTTGCTTGTCCTCTTTGCCTTCCAGAGACATCTCCCCCACTTCATTTGTTGTCCATGCGTAAGGGGTGAGATCTGAGATTTCAGGGATGCCCCTCGAAGGGTGTACCCATGCGCTAGGTGCTGTGGGGACCCTGTGATGCAGCGACACTGTGTCTGACCTTCCAGATCTGATAATCCAGTTGACTACTAGAGAAATTCAGAGAAAGAGGCTGCTGTAGTCCAGGGGGAACAAGGAAGGCTTTCGGTGGATCTTGATTTCATGCTTGCAAGAGTCTAATGAAAAGAGGAGCGAAGTCTCCAGAATATGCAAAGGTGTTGTGTATGTGGGCCAGAAAGACCTACAAGACACTGTTGGAGGCAGGGAAGACTAGCTGGAGTAGAAGGAATTTTAGGTAATAGGAGAGAGGGCTGGAGACATGAAAGGCATGGTTCTTAATCTAAAAACTGTGCAGAGATATCCATAAAATCATACATTTACATAACAAAGATAATATTCAAAATTTTGCAGCTAAGGTTATTCAAGGATAGAGTAAGAAAGTTTTAAGTTTCTATTATACTTAAGAGAGAAATAATGGCTTAGTTCAGTGCTTTGTAATTTCCAGAGCAGCTTCCTAGTCATTCTTATTCAATCTACAGAAACCTCTTTTATCTTGGAAGGCTGTGTAGACACATGTATTTGTTAGATGGATGGATGGCTGGATGGATGGATATGGATACGTAATAGATAGAAATATACAAATATACACACACAATTTGAAAACATTTTTCCAGCTGCTAGATTGACAGCCCTAGAAGATTGGATTTTTTTTCTTTCTTCTTTGTGGCTCACAAATTGCATAGCACGATGGTATATGTTAAAGACCTTCAATAAATGTTTGTTGAATGAGATTATCATTGACCCTCTAACATCGCAATGCAAAGGTGTAAAAGATCACTTAGCTAGAAGAAGAGTGATGAGAGGGGGGAAAAAACAAATATCATGACCTTCTGCTTCCACCATACCACTGCCAGACATGGATTATTACAGTCCAAGAAATAAGAGAGAAAATGTCACAGTCGGAATTAGATGCCATTTCAAACTAGGATTCCTGGAATTGTGGGAGTGGAAATTGGATGATACACGGGCACTTCTGCCCAGATGCTCTCAGGTGGAAAATGTTTAAAAATTGTAACCAAGGAGGGGGGAAATCCTTCCCTTTTACTTGCAGTCTTAGTCCTGCAGATGAGAGCAAAGCAGATCAACTTGCACTGCGACTCCTGTGCAGGCATTCCAGACGACCAGGGACCCGGAGAATACTTGCAGTCTTGTTGGAAGAGGCCACTCAGAAGCCAGACAAGCCATCTAGGCTTGCGTGGGAGCTGCTGTCCTTAGTTGGCAAGTAATTAGAAAGGGAAAGTGGGGACCGTCTACCCCCTTAAAATGGAAGGGGGATTCCAAATGCAGGCAAAGCTGTTTCATCCTAAAGACCATTTAAATAAAAACAAAGTAAAAATCGCTTTCTCAGTAAAATGCAGAAATGAAAAGGATGTGCCGTGATAGCTGGAATGGCTTGTGCGCTCGGCAGTGCTGCATGTGTAATCTCTGGGGGACTCCAGCTACATGTGTTATTTCACGTCTGTCAGCTGAATCTGAACTCCAAAATAGCACAAATGCAGAATGTGACACTGAGGAAGATTACGTGGATTCGCCATTTTCCCTGGAGGCCTTGGTCCAGCCGGCAATAAACAGATTGAGATTTCAGGAGGAACATAGAGACAGGACTTTCCTTCGTGACTCATGTGCATTCTTGCAGTTTTCATTGGTGTTTTTCATATCATGTCTAAGCAAATATGGCCATGAAAATGGAAATTGTAGGATGATAGGATTTTTTTTAAGGATGTAGCATGTTTGATATCCGGAAAAGAATCACAAACTAAATTTCCAACAACAAGGGGGCATGGTTAGCGAATTAGGACATGCTTCTCTAACGCGATAATATGCTAACATGGAGTTACTTAAAATGTCTGCGGAGAGTTGAATGTGTAGGAAAGCTCTTTAGCTTTATTATCGGGCCAAAAAAATTAAGGAGAAAATTATATTTACAGTGTGACCACTACAAAACATAATCATGGGGACAAAATGAAAGGAAATACACTGAAATGCAAATAGACTGTGGATTTATTATTCTCTTATTTGTTTTTCTGTATTTTCTGCCTCTACCATGGGAAAGCAGTATTATTATTATTATAATAGAAACATGGCTCAATTTTGAAAAAACAGATGAAGAAAAAAAACAATGGTTCATTTACATCACCTTAAATTTAACATGTTTAATTTATAGCACATTAAATTTTAAAAGGAAAAAATAGAAGTCTAGGTACACTGGCTTCCGCCGCTCCTGCTCTGATGTGAGCTCTTCAGTGGAAGGGTAGCGTCGTGGAATCGTCCAGCAGAATTCCCACAGCTAAACCCAGAGACATAAATGACAGTGACATAATATGATAGCATTGTCACTGTGCAAAGGCATTCTCCTAGTGCTGGGATTTGCGATGGGGTTTCTGCGGTTCTTCCATTTAATTGACGCTGCAGGAAATTTGTGGAGGTAGCTACTACTCTGACGAATGGGGACCAACACACGGCAAGCCTGTGCTGCTTCAATAACATTCCTTGCCTTTGACCCACATTTCTTGTGATAGTTGTAGTAAAAACCATTGAGAAAACATGCAGTAACTTTTATCTATCGGAACTGGGCAGTCGGAGCCCTATTCTTATGCTCATGGGTATGATAATTTTTTCTTAGTTAATGGTTGGACACTGTAGTTATTTGTGCTCAGTCTCTCCAAGTTTCCCCTTTGAGTTCTCCAAATAATGTGTGACAGAAATTCAATAGTGTTTTTTGAGTTGAACTGAATTTTGTCAATATCTTAGAATAACTAAATCCCCAATATATCACCATTGCTTTACCTCTTACTGCCATTGGGCTCCTTGTGCATGCTGTGCACCCACACAGTAATGAAACCGCACAGATTTTGTCTCTACCACAGTAACCATTGCTCCGGCTTCCCCTCCCCCCCACGCCTCCAGCTTTTTGAAAACTGAGCATTTGTAAACTGAGTAGTCATCAGTCATGGTACCTAGGGTGGTAGGAGTTCACTACTTCCCTACCACTTATAATGATGACAGTGATGGTCAAATGTTAAACTGCTCTCACTCAAGGCAAACCCAACTGTCCTTGGACTTGACTTGCCCATTACGGCTATCTTTCATTGGAATCCTCTCTGTGAAAGTCTTGCTGATTGGATTTCATATTGTTGATTGAAAGTTTTGAAGCCAAATGTCAGCCTCCCTGCCACTCTACTATTAGCCAACTGGGACTGACTCCAGAGTTGATGAGACTTCCTGGTGTTCGTCTATATAGGTGTCCCCCACTACATGAAAATACAGCATTCCTATGAGCCGAAATGGCACAAAGCCAAGAAGAAATCACCCTAGGACACATCTTACTAATAACAGATGCACAAAATGAATGGAGATAGAGCACAGACGCTCAGAGTCCAAAGCTGTGGCAGGTTGATGCTGAGGTTCAGAGTGTGGCTCCCTGGGAAGGAGTTTGGCGGGCCACCCTCGCTGCTTGGGGTGTGCGCTGCCTCTCCAACAGTTCCCTGCAAAACAAACACTACTTTTGATTTTCACCTTTTTATGTAAAAGTAAAAATCCTCTTCAGATTTCTTTGCGACAACAGGCACGAATGTAGGTCTGTCATAAAAGCGAAGTGGAGTAAAGCGAACTTTTCGAAAAGCCGGGGATACGTGTCTAGGCATGTCACAGGGATCCGCAGCAGACCTGCCTGCGCTCTCCTGGTCTGGCTTTGACACTGCTGTGAGCCTCGTCCAAAACTGAAACTCTGTGATTTTAATGTTTCTCAGATGGTCACGACCCAGTTTAAACATTTTGAACGTGACAACTCAAAATAAAAAGCACCGTCTTAAGACACATCATAACGTTATAAGCCGTGGTGTAGCTGAGGTATAGGGGTTAATACCAAGAGGAAGAGCATGGTGAGTGGGGAAGAGCAGGCTAAGAATCAGGTGCAATCCTGGCCATGACCTGTCAGCAACGTGACCACAGACAAGGTACCCAGTATTCCTGAGTCTCAGGGTTTGCATTTCTAAAATGGGAATGATAATGTTACCCACATACAATGCACTTGGTGCAGTTTCTAACACAATTAGAATGTAGAACTAGAACATAGCAAATGTTTAATAAGTAATAGTTATCATTATCTTTTGTGATACGTGGTCATTTCTAATAATTAAGGAGTTACCCGAATGTTCTTGATATGAATCATCACTGTGTGTTAAATTTTTCATGTTATCTATCTGCCCATCCATCCTCTTCTGGGTAGTTCTGTGGAGGACACAGCAATGGGGCTCCAGCAAATGGCTCAGTTTATCTTCTGTCGCAGATTAAAGGGTGTGCATGGAAGAACAGCATACATTCTTGCAGGCTAGGTCTAGTATTAAACCAATAGCTAGAGACTGGATCCATTCCCATCAATACATATCACTTTGATGAGGGCTTTTCCGAGGTTAACCACGTCTCTTCATGCAAAGCACAAGCAAATTTGTTTGGCATGATCAGCTAGGAAAATGCCCGGGTCTCTGTTTTTCTGGATCAGGATCTCTGTGCATCCTTGGAGTCCGTTAGCTGGAAGAAGCACACGAGCAAGGTTGCAGCTTCTGTGTGCCGGGGACTCTGCTGGTTACTCTCACAATTTCATTCTTCATTTTCCCAACATTTGAGATTGGCATTAACCTTCTCACTTTATAGGTGAGAAAATGGAGACCCAAGGAGTCAGGTCACTCGCCTACAACTGAGCCGCAGGAGAGTAAACCAGAAGTGGCAGCAGAGGTCACACCAGCTCAGTTTCAGCAGTTATTTGTTGTTTAGTGTCCATTACTTGCCAGGATAATTTTGAATGTCTATATTCCTCTAAAAAGCATTTTCTAGCAGGACCCAGATAGCACCCTCAGCATCAGATCCAATTACCTACTGGGAGAAAGACAGTGGAGATTTTCTGGAAAGAATTTACTGGTATCTCCAATAGAAGCCTTTGGCAAAATAAGAATAAGAAAATGTAGTGTTTTTAGACTAACATCACCCTTTTTCAACGTATTTTGTATTTTTCTGAAATGAGGAAGTTCTTTGATCTTAATTCTTAAAAAAAAAAGAAGAAACAATGCAAGGATACAAAGCCATTTATCTGGATCGTATAAACAGCATTGCCTGCAAATAAGCAGCACCGGGATCACATGTTCTTTTATATTTGTAAATCATCTGAAAGAAGGATTTTATGGTGAAATTCCAGATTTGCAAAAACTGCCAAGCTCCTCCAGGTAGCAAAATGCCAGGCTGACTAATATAAATGCAGAAAGAATACACAGGGCTATGTGAGTAGGCAGAAGGATGGCAGATGGGCTTCTGTGTGGACAACTATAAAATAAGGAATTTAGGGAGAAATAATTCAAACCATCTTTCCAAGATTAAAGGACTTTGAACTATCAGCTCTAACAAACTTAAGAGATGTTACAGTGTGTGTGTTTGTCCCTAGTTATTCCTACTGTAGCTAAACCTACTGTATACCTACAGTATACCTACTATATACCTACTGTGTACCTACAGTTAGCTATACCTACAGTAACTATACCCACTGTAGCTAAAAAGATAACCTTTTAGCTACAGTAGGAAATGAAAAGTGGTTAAGAAATCAAGTGTGGTTAAGAGTGACATTTGAAAAGGAAATTAAATTAAAAGCAGAAAATAGTGTCCTGTTCACATGTAAAGCCATGGTTCGCTTATGCCTGGAATATTGTGAATATTTTTTCAACAAACTTTAAGGGGCTCTGCTAGGGCAAGAGATGGCACAGAGAGAGAGAGAGAGAACCAAAAATGACCCCAGGGAAAGAGAACTGGCTCTGTGAAAACAAACCACAAAGATTGGGGTTCATCAGCCTGGGAGGGTGACAGTTTGTAAAATCATTGGGATGCGGTGCATGTGGACAGTGTAAGTGCTTATTTAAAATCTAAATAAATTTAGGCAGAAAAGTCAATATGCTAATTGACAGATAGGCAAATAAAAATGCAATATTCGTATAGGATGAAATGCCCAAAGAAATGCTCACCCTACCCCCTTGAAAAGAGAGAAATTTTTAAAAATCATTTACCCAGTGGGTAGTATACTTTAGGAACCAGTTACCCAGAAATAGTTGCTATCTCCTGGAATGGCATGTGGGCAAGGGAGGGGTAAATACGTTTTTTGTGAATGCATTTATATGTTGTATTAATATTTGGAGATCTGCCCAAACTTTGCAGCTTACCTTGGAGTAGAACAAGCTTTGAAATCAGCAGACCTGATTCAAGTCCCAGTGCTACCTCATACTGGCTCTTGGACAGGCCACTGAACCAGTCTGACTAACCCTCTGTCTCCTCATCTGTAAAGCAAGAAGGGCCCCTTCCAGATAGTGGGGGGAGGGAGGATTGCAAGGGACAGCACAAGCAAAGCTCCAGGACGGGTAGGAACGGAGGCTCTCTTCAAATCCTAATTCTCTTTGTCATCTCTTCTACAAGGTGCCCTTTGCTGCACTGTCAGACATAAAATCCCATCCCAGGGAGGCTGAGAGTCCCCCAAGTAGGCAGTGCTTGATTGTAATCCTACTTTGCTACTTGCATCTATGTTAACATCCATTCTTTCCTACTCACTGAGCCCCTGTTATTTCAGGCATTGCTTTAAGAGTTGGGGAATAAGCAATAAAAGGCACACCACGACCGTGCTCTCACGAAGCTACCTGGGGGAGAGAGGCACACAAACACTACTCCGTAAATAATCTCAGAGAACGAGAAAAAGAGAAACACGAAGCAGAGCGCGATGGTGTTGGGGCCCAGCACGTTTAATGAGGAAGTATGAGGAGGCCCTTGTGAGACAGCACCTGAGCAGTGCCCAGAGGGACGAGAAGGCATCCTGTGACAGTCTCAGGACCAGCATTCTGGGCAGATGGACAAGCAGTGGTAGAGGCCCCGAGGCGAGAATGCATACTGAACAAATGGTCAGGGAAAAGAGAAGGCCGGTGTGACTGAGCATCCTGAATGGAGGGGAGGGAGGCAGGGACAGAGACAGACAGCGGGCAACCAGCCCTGTGGGGCCTCGAGGCCAGGTGAGGACTCAGGTTTTATTCTAAGAGCAATAGCAAGCTATGGGAGATTTTGCTGGTGAGGGAGAAGACTTGACTGGTGCTTTTGAAGGGTCTCACGGCTGCTGGGTGGAGGACGGGACTCTCGGGCAGCCTGTGCAGAAGGGGCACCGTCTCTGCGTTCTCTTCCTGCCCCCAGTTCTCTGCCTGCTGCTCGAGACTGTCTTGAGTGGTTATTTCTTTCCGGACTCAAAGGTTCACCGTGATCTCACACATCTTTCAGGGTGCAGAGGTAGCTTTGCACAAGGCTCCTCTCGTCCCTTCATCTTTTAGGATAGATCAAAATTACTTTTCACCAATGAAGTATTTGACCCAAATGTATGTTTGTTTCAGGTTTTAAAAATCAGTTTGATTGGCCACAGGAAACGTATTTTGGCATCTCTGGGAGACAGGCTGCACGAGGATCCACCACAGAAGCCCCCTCGGTCCATCACCCTCAGGGTAAGCGCTCAGTATTTCATTTTCTTCTCCACTTGTATGCCCCACATTTACTCTGGGCCATATAACGAAATGACGGAAGCAATGGATCAGGAAGTGCAGGCTGCTTTCCACATAGCTGACCGCACCCGTATAAAAAACAGCCTCACTTCTGATCGTGTTTGGTAAGACAAGATTTTTATTCTTTCTGGGTAAATGTGTATTTTGGAGATTTAGATACACATCAGACAAACCTCCACCTTTAAAGAACCCCTCCCGCTACTCCATCCCACACTCTGACGCCGAGAGAGAGGAAATGAGATTTCTGTCAAACTTCTCAAACCCACAGAAAGAAAATCATTCAGAGGCCACAGTTAAGTAAAGATCAATTTAAAATTAACCTTAGGGTCTTCTGGGGTTTTTTTGAGAAGTAAATTTCCCAGCTTTACCCACTTCAAAAATTAAGGATAGAGAAGCTAGAACTTTATTGAACAAACTATTTCAGCTATATATATTTTTAATTGTATTTATTTATGCACTTTTTTAGGGAGAGAGGAAGGGAGGGAGAAAGAGAGGGAAAGAAATATCAATGTGTGGTTGCCTCTCGCACGCCCCCTACTGTGGGCACCTGGCCCACAACCCACACATGTGCCCTGACTGGGAATTGAACCGGCGACCCTTTGGTTCAGTAAGCCAGCGCTCAATCAGCTGAGGCACACCAACCAGGGCTCAGCTATATTTTAGAATTGTGGGTTAGCAAATCTAGAGAGAAACTTAGGTGGGGGAGAGAGAAATACAGTGGAAAGGGAAGGAAGGCAAAATGGAAGAAACGGAGAGAAAAAACGAGAGAGATGACTGGGGCAGAATGGAGCAGCCAGTGGTCAGTGGATTTCAGAGGCCTATAAGAACTTCCCTAAAATTCCTCCAAGAAGCTGGATTCTCCAGGAGCAGTTGGAGAGTTCCAGCTCTGTTCTCTTTATTGAGTCCTACACTTGCTTGCTTCTGATTCCCTTTCTGCAAGTGGTAGAAGAGGCGGTGATGATAAACGGTGAGCGCAGCCTGGCACGGAGATGGAACAGCCAGTGATGAGATGCGGTAGAATGCCTCTTATCAGGGAACTTGAGCAAACCACATCACCACTGCCAGGCAGGGGGTCGGGCAGGAGGGGAGCTGTTATGATTTGAGTCTGATTCACTTTTAAAGAAGAAAATGCACAGAAATTTCAGGATATCTGAGAGAACTGGCTCTGGGAGGTAGCCCTTAGGAAAAGTGATTACTGAGGCCATTGGGATACCCTGGGACATTTGGAGGCTAGTTAAGGGCTTTGGGGACAGTAAAAGTAGAAATGGGACCTATAGTTCTCCCTTAGTAAGAGGAGTTTCAAATAAATTGGGAGAAAAATGAGGCTTTCTAGTCTTGCCTTCGTTTAGCTATACAAAAGGGAAGGAAGATGTAGGCACTGATAGTATAAACATCCTGAAATGACTATTTCTAGGACTCATCCCCTGTCCCCTGCCACTTACTCGACTCCCTTTCCTTCCCCTCCTGCACTCGTCCCTCTGACTCCCTGGAAGAGATTTAGGAGAACAACACACAGAGATTCCCAAGAAAAAGTGCAGAACTGTAATTTGTCAAAGGAGGTCCAGAACTTCTGGGGCAGGTCTGGGAATCAGTACCTTCCAACCCGCCTCTTTCTCGCAAACACTAGGGCCCAGCTGTAACCTGCCCCTTGTCTTATTTCTGACCAGTTGCCCCAACCTGGGTCATCTGTGCCACTGAAGGTCATTGTGTGTGTCACCCTGCTGTCTGCACATGCAACATACCCCCTGTCCATACTGTGTCCTGTGCCCTACCTGACTGCCAGACCACTCCCTGGGAAAGGATCAAGCCCCACCCTTCCCATTTTAGCATCCTTATCATGAAGTCAGCCAGGGGGAGGACTCTCTGTCCACGTGAGGACACGGCTCCTTCCCTTGCAGCACACGGGGCAGTGTCCAGGCTCCCCGACATCTGTGTCCTCTCCCCTGAGATCGCCGACTTTGCTGGTATAAGAAAACAGCTGATTCTTTATGCTTTATGCCTTTGTCCTGAGATCCTTAGGGGGGAAAGGTATTAACTAGATAACACCATTCATAAAATGGTGGAACGCCACCCATTCCTTCCCAGTTGGTGCAAAAATGAGTCCCCAGCCCCGCCATTTGTCTTGTTCAGTATTTCACAATTTTGCAACCAAAGCTTAGCCGCGAAAACGTGGTATTTACTTCATGATGTATTTCCATTCAGGAACCCAGTGGTAATCACACTCCTCCTCAGTTGTCTCCATCACTTAGCCACAGCACTTACACCACTGGTGGCTCCCTAGACGTTCCTCACATTATCATGCAGGGCGATGCAAGGAGGAGAAGAAATGAAAACTACTTTGATGATATTCCCCGATCAAAACTGGAGAGGCAGATGGCCCAGGTAAGGTGTTATAAGCCTCTGTGATGTGTTTGCCTTTCACCCGTACCAAGTAATGCTTTCTGACACTGAACGATGCCTCTCGCCCACACCAGCTGGAGTTTAACCATTTATGCCATGGCTCTCGTTCCCTGCTCACCTGAACTAGACTGAATCAGACCTTTCTGGGAATGGAAGGTATACGTAGGTTCTTGCTGTTCATTCCTACTGAAGAAAGTAGGCCTGATCTCATTGCATCCAGAAAGTCTTGGCCCTAAAGGGAATAATTACTGTGCAAGAATCAGATCGTAATGAAAATGAATAATAATAAAAGCCTAGATTATAAAGTGTAAATCGGCTGGGTGACAGGGCAGAAGTCGGAGGAAAGTATTAACTCCAGTGATGTTAGTTTCCTCCCAAGTTTACACACTCGTATGGGATTTTACTGTTGGAACTAGTTCCATCATCTCATGTTGTCACTTTCAGTAGCTGAAGATGCTGCTGCTGTCCAACATACACAATGGGAAAGAGAGATCTGTCACACGTGGACCTTTCCGGTTTGGGTACGGATGTCCGTGTCTGGCCTGTCCTCACACGGCTGCTCAGAAACTTGAGTCAGCCATCACCACGCACTGGTGCTGTTCATAGAAGCACATTTAGGTGGACAGCTGGCCCTGCCGTTTCGCCCTGGGATTCAAAGATATGGATTTGTTGACAATGATTGGCAGATTCGACTCTTTTCCTCCTCATTCTAGGTTCAGACCGATGTGTTAAGAGGCTTCTCTCTGCCTCCCACACCTAAGATGAAAATCTCTAGGTGGAAATTTGACTGTAATTGCTTCGCCATGGTTGTTAAATATTTTTCTCAACTGTTTGGTGAGATTCTGTTTTTAAAAGCCTTTGGTAAACATTCTATGCTGTCACTCACAAAAAAAAAATGTGAAGAGAATGTTCTGGAAACCATGGCTATTCTGCCTGCAAATGCCCTGGGAAGAAAAGGCCTGATAGATGGTGTCTCCTTTTAGCTCTCTCAATTCTGAATTGTTCTCGGAGTTCTTTGTGCAAGGAATGGTAATGTTGGGATTATGGAGAATCTTTTACTGAAGGGAAATGGAAAATGTAGGAGAGACAAGAAAAGAATAATTTTCCCTTTCTCTCTTGTTAAGTATTGTCTTTTAATCCTTATTACTGTTTTCAGTGATGTTCTTTTAAATAAAGAGTCTGAAAGCTTTTTTCCTCAAGCTGTTCATGTATTTCCCGCTACTTGTTAGGATTTGTGAATCACACATGTGCTTCAATCTCTCTAATGAGAGCATTTCAGAGACACGGTACATTTTGACCTTGAACCACGTAGCCTCTGTGTATTAATACAAACGGGGGTCTTTTCTGGACCCTGCTCTTCTCTGGGTAAGGAAAGATCGTGCACTGATGAACACTAACTACGACGGACCGTGCTGACTTCAGAAACAGAATCGCCTGTCTCAGTTGCTCTTAGAATTTATGAAATTCCTCCACATAGTACAGTTTTTTCAGAGAGGAAATTAATTACTCTTTCTCCCAGGTTTGCACACTTGGAGGTAGTCTAGCAAGATTGCTCACTTACTTCCTTTGAGACTCCCAGGCTGCAGCAGGAGTACCTTTTGAGTAGCCTAGATATTTTTCTTGCCACGCCAGTCAGGATGCATCGTGTTCAGGAATCGTCTGGCCCTTGAGAAAATTGAATGAACTTTTGTCAGACCAGGTGAGAAAGGCTCCAAAGCAGGAAGAGGGGACAGGAGCAGGTGGGCGGGATGTGGCTTCTGCATCTCACGTGTGCTGCTCGCAGTGACGGAGTGACCGATGGCAGACACGGGCCTCCGTCAGCGACCAGGAGCGAATTAAAACTTTCTAAAACCCTACTGTTCAATACAGCAATTTCTCTGCAGAGAAAACAGGAGATGGCACTACAGAAATCTGATCAATAGGAGAAAGGGGTTCTGGGATTGCAACTTTCGGTTGTGTTAATTGCAGCCTTTTATTTGTTGGCTTTAAGAGTGTTTCCGGATCCAGAAGTGCCAGAATTTCATGGAGAAATGAACACTTATGTCCCCCTTTAAAAGAGTTCCATTTCTGACCTGTCAGGGTATTAAATTCTCGATAGTTTGGTTGTGGAACAGTTTTATTTATGTGACTTTTCTACTATTCAACCACTCCATTGATTTTTTTCTATTTTTTCTTTTTCATATTTTGGGTCATTTGCTATAATAATTTTTAAAATTCACTTGCTTTTTAAAACCTAGCATACTCTCTCTAGACCATATTCTTCCTCAAAGTTATGTGCTTAGCCAATAAAGTCGAGTCTTCCTGAAGACTTGCATTAGCAATTAAAATCTCAGTGTGCAGGCAGCCAGTTGTTACACCTCCTTCCCACAGGAGCCCAGTCCCAGCCGTTCCTTCCGAGGGCTTTCTCCCCAGAGGCTTGCTGTAGTTTGGTTGTTGCATGCCGAACCAGTCTGTTTCTCGCTAGGTCGCTGAAGTCCGTCTTCAGGATTTCTTTCCTATTGCTAAAAGACAGGAAGGTGCAGTTAAACAGAATCACCACGACAGAACATGTTTTCAGAAAACGCCCTACTGCGTCAGATTTATCGGAGCCCCCACCAGAGGGTTCTGGAATTCCAGCCCCAGGCTCTTGGCGGCTGCAGTAATTCATGGGCGTTTTGGCTTCTTAAGGTCTGCTCAACAGATGTTTGGAAATGCTTTGCTTAACTTGGGAAGCCAATGCTGAGAGTTAAATTAAGATAAATTTAATGTCCATTCCACATATTAAGTTCATTTGTGGGCAAATATTTTTTAAAAGGTAACACGGGACTGGTGTTTAATTACTTGTGTTCAATTTAAACAAGTATTGGAAATACCTGCCTTGGAATGCAAGGGATTTGCAGATATTGTGGCTACTGTTTGCGTTTATTCTGATAAAAGCGATATTCTGCCTCAAATTGTCTTCACTGAATATGTGAGAAACAAGATTGAGTTTAGTACTAATAGCATTTTTTAACCACTAAGATTAATGGTGTAAACACATCTAAAAAATGGGTTTCCCATTATGCCAAAAACATAGCTTTTCAAGCCTATAATTCTAAATTGGGCACATTAGCTCAGAAGTTCTGAAATGTTTCCCTATTTCCATACACCTAATAAATAAATGTTGCACTCGCATTCACATAATAATACCTTAATGCATATAGAGCTTTTAAACTTTCAAAGTACTTTCCCATCCGTTGCCTCATTCCAGCATGAACTAGGGGATCACGTGGAAGATCAGCTCTTGAGTCAAGTGCCGTGGCGATGAGGTAGTAAATGAAAATATGGAAAATGTATCAGGAGGAGGAAAAAATACTTCCAGTGTTTGCAGCCTAATTGTAATCTTTAGAACTTTTCTTGAATGACATTTAGTAGAAGTCAAAGTCTTCCTAAAATGAATACTAAAGGAGAGTAATGGAATTAATAAAGTTTAGAGACCCCATTCTTCAAAGTTATGAAAAGAGTCCCCCAGTGTGAAACTTAACACCATTTATAGAACTCCTCCGTTTATAGAAAATATTTATGGAAAAGTGAAATAATACTTCTATTTTTACAAAATAAGTCTAAAGAGGAAGAGGAATACATATTTTTGTACACACTTGAGCTTAATATTAATGAGGAAAATTCATAATGTAGAAGTCCTTGTGCTTTGAATACTCTCTTCCAAATAAAAATATTAATATCGCTGGGGCAATGACCTTATCTGATGCCACAAACCTGCAGCAGACGCTATGCACGTTTTAAAGACACAGAACCTGAGAAACCGCCTAGCTGGGTCTGGCAGCTCAGCCAAAGAGAAACCAAATCAGATCTTGCCTGGAGCAGTGTGTTGGGCTCCACAAAGGCTTTGTCCAAACTGCTTCTAAATCACAGAGAGTTGATGCAGTTCAAAGTCTAATATTTTCTCATCCAAACAGTAGTACTTAATGAGTATGACTAGATCAATTCCTTCTGTATTTGAAAGCATTTTACCTCTTACATTAGTTATCCAAATATTCTTTTTATATATATTGTTAAAGGAAGAGAAGTGGAAACTGCGCCAGGCAGAAAACCTGCCCTGGCCAGATCTGTGCCAGGGGTTTCAGGTGTGGTGTTTCAGTGAATCCTCATGATGGCGGCACCTTCTGGGCAGAGGAAGCCCGGCTGGGTGAGCGCTTTGCTCGCCATTGGTGCCCGGCAGAGCCAGCACTCAGACCCTGCTGTCCTCCCCTGGCTCCTCCATGGTCCTGATGCCCCGTGGGCTGCCCCTGTTTAAAATGATACAAAGTGTTTTAATAACAGCTCAGCTAACACTAATTTCTCGGGGGCTAGAAAAGATGACACTTACAGAGACCTAGTGAGCAGATTGGGGATCAAACCACTAGTAGCTGAGTGGAAACTTACTGACTCAGCTCATGGTTACCACAGGAAACCCTTTACATGCAGAACAGCAATGGTTACGCGTTGATCTTTTCAGTGGGAACCCACACTGCACTCCTCGGTAGAACTCTGCCCTTCTCCTATGTTCACAGAGCTGTGCACCTAGGTGTGGGGATTGCTGCATTGACAGACTTCTTGCGTGTGGGGTTTTTCCACATAATGGGGGCTGTTTCCTTCGTGGCTCCTTCAGTTGCAGCTCTGTTTTGGTTTCTTTCTGGCTGTACCAGGGAGTCATGGGGACTCTCTGGACTTCTGTTTTCTTGTCATAGACAACGTGGGTCATGCCTGCATCTCAGATTTGTGTGTGTCAGATAAGATAATTCATGTGAAAGCATATTTCAAACTTTAAATCACTATATATATAAATGATACGGCTAGCAATTCAGATATATCACTCATCAGTCCCTAATTCCAAGGTCCTAATTTACTGTGAGACCAATCAATGCCAAAGCTATCAGATGGTTATAGCATCCTGTAAAAACAATCTTTTTGTTCTAGTGTTATCCATGCTTAGAATGCATATTGAGAATGGAATTGGAATTTTCCTCTTTATTATTTTGCTTGTATGAATATGAAGGCTGCCAGAGAGCATCTGCTGTGATGGAGGAGGGGTCTGTGCAGGGGGACCATCAAAGCCAGGGAAAGCAGGGGGGATGGAACAGTTCCCTGCAAATACAGGTTCTCAAAGTGTGCGGCAAAGGGAATCTCATAGTATTAGCATGCTGTCCCCGTACCAGGTAAGACGACACATTGAAAAAGAAAGGATTAGGTTTTTTTTCCTTAATTGAAATTTAGAACTCGTTAGAAATACACAGTCCACAAAATTGTTAGCCACAGAAGCATGACCCTTAGGAAGCCATGAGGCAAATGCTTACCCGTCTCTGGAAAACAAGAAAGCTTGTTCTTTATTCTTTGATACTTTCCCTGGGAGGGAAAGCCTGTAGTTCCTAGAGAGTCTTCCCACTGTTCTGACATTATGGGGATTTGCACACTGAACCTTCAGAAAATAGCACGATTATGTTAAGAGCAACAGCATTTTAAGTAATTTGCCCCCAAAACTAGACGAGTTTTCTTACCACTGTGTTATATCAGATTTTTTTTAAATGCCCATAAGTTAGTGGCTACTTTTCTCATTGAGATTTTTACTACCTAGCCACTTCTTAGAAAGGCTCAGCCTACCCATGGTTTCGAACAGTTTCTTCCATGAAGGTCTAAAGAGCAACTTACAATACTCAGACGCAGACAGATGGTATGTAACCAAAAGAAAAAGGTGAAGAATAAACTCAGCGAGCTCTTCCATCAGCAGCTCCCAGTCTGACCGTGTGTCGAGCTGGTGAGCTGACACACCAGCGTCAGGGACGACTCGGAATGTGGATGGTGTCTGAGCCCTTTTTCAGGCCAGGAACTCGAGGCTGCCAGCCGCCTGTTCCTTAAAGCCCAAGTGGAAAATGTTGCTTTCCTCCTTGAAACTTAGACCTAGTGGGTTGTCCACCTTGTTTATTAATGCGGACAGTTAATTGCCTTTTCTCAAAACCTGCGTTGCTCTCCCTGTGACAACTTTGGGAGTGGAAATCCTAATATGATGAGTGTCCTTCAGGCCTCATGTACGTGTTACTCTCTGTCCTGTTCATTGGTCTTTAAAAAGTAGTGGGAAGAAGCGGGAGCTTTTTTTAGGTTTTGATGCTTTCCCTAAAAGTCTTGGTTCCTTTATTCCCTGTCAAGCCCCTCAGTGAGGCAAATCAGCCATCCAGGAGTTGATTCTGACAGAGGCTGGACAGACCGGAACGCCACGGGTCATTCTGCTAACCTTCCTCCATGCTCTGGGACTTAACCAAGGTGAATGTTTCCAATTAAAACCAGACCATGGATTTTTAAAAAACTCCATAGAAAAGATCCTATTTTCAACCAAATAAATAAAAAATCTGACAATGTGTAAAAACCTTATGTCAGGGCCCCTGACCTTGTGGTATTCCGAGGTGCCTCAGGCTTGCTGGCATCGAGCTGCTTGTTCACAAAGAGGCACACCAGGCTGTTCTCCCACTTGTTAAATTTTTGGAATGTTTCTCATTATATTCAGCCCAGTTCTTGGGTCCGCAGGTCAGAGTTTTGGTTGATATACCCTGACCTTGTTCAATTTCCAAGGGCAGGAAAATTCTCTTATTCTCCTTCTCCCGCTTCCTTTTCTTTTTTCGGTGTTAAAAAAAAAAAAGAGGCTTTTTTAATGTCTCCAGGAAATAAGGCTGATTATGCAGTGCTGTCTGAGTTAATTCCGCTTGTATATGACTCTTCTGGATGCATGCAAGTAACAAGAATTCAAGTCAAGATGTCTTACCCACAAACGGACATGTATTTGAATCACGTCCCTGCAAAGTCCAAGCAGGCCTGATCCCCAGGCCCGAGTGATGTCTCGCCCTCTGGCTCTCTCTGGTCTGGGCTGGCTCTTTTCCCAAACAAGCTCTCTGTACATGAGAGAATTTTAAATCCAATTCTGGTTTAACCTGAACCAATGAGAAAGAGGGCTTATCTTTCCAAGAGTTCGCCCAAAAGTCCCAGGATTGAGTCCCGCAGGTTCAGGTCTGCCTGGTTTGGATCACTTATCTGCCCTGAGCTGCTAATCGTGAAGGAGTGTGTGTGTGTGTGTCGGGGGGGGGGGGTGGGGGGGGTAATTAACCAGGCACAGGTCATGTGCCCGCAGGTGGTTTTAGCTCCTCCTGAACCACAGGGACTGAGGGGTGAGAAGGGAGCCCCTCCCATGGGGTCAAAGGGCCGTGGCCAGAAATGGATATGGTTTCTAGGCAGCGAGAGCAATCGTGGTACCTGAATAAACAAACCCACTCTGCCTTTGAGTGAGAACGTGTGCGAGAACACTCTTACGTCACACAGGTGTTGACTCCATTTTTTCAGACTCAGTTTGATGAGATTTTTTTAGCACCCGATTTGAAGGAATGAGAAAAATTTCAGGGTGAAAAATTCCCACCTCTGGTATTTATTGCCTCTATAATTTTGAACAAGCCTTTTAGCTCCTTGGAGCCCTAGTCTTCTCTTCCCAAAGTGAGATTAATGCCCACCTTACATCATTGTTTTGAGGCACAAATAAAGGAATATCTGTCAAGGTTAGGGTTATAAACTACAAAGCTATATATTGGTGTTTACTTTAGAAATTATTATTATTGTTATAAATAATAATAATAGACCTTATTTTGAAATAGCATCTAGCTTTCTTCTACACCATGGTTTTTCAACTGCAACTGGGAATAGATATATTTTAAAGGAAAGCTTATAATATTTAGCTCTGTTCTACAAAACCATTGCTATTTTCCAGCTTGTGAGCCCAAAGTCATCCTTCTCCGCTGTGGGTGCGGAAACAGTAGCTCTTAGGGACACAAACCCTGCACAAGCTCCTCTCCTGTTAGCACCTAGTTAGCTCTGGAGCTCCTTGGAAAGGCTTTCTGGTGGTTACTCAGACTCCTTTAAATACTTTATGAGTTAACATATATCACTACATTTTATGTCAAAATGTTTTATTTCTCGTTAAATGTTGGCTCTGTAAGGACAAGGCCTGACAGACTCTTCCTTGGTCATTTTTTAAATCCCCATGACGAGCACTACTCCAGAAAGTCCTGTTGACCAGATGACTCCCACAAGGCTCAGGTCGGAAACAGAGCCAGGAGTCAGACCTGGGCAGGCCAGCTTCACAGCCTACACGGTGACTGCTGTCTCTACAGACTGGGTACACGACCCATCCGGGAAATTCTAGAACCCCAAAAGACTCCACTGCAATATTTGAGTCCTTTGACAAATTCTATTAGTATCTGAAGCTTGAGGTGAGTGCAAGGTTAGTAGAGAGTTGAACCTCTAAAGTAGCATGCATAAGCATTGTATTTGAAGAAAGTCCTTCACTCTTGACATCCAATTTTTCATTCTTTACAAAGCAGGGACAGCAAACAATGGCTTCATGTCAACAGCTGTGAAATGAGGTGACTCCCGTTCTATAGGGGTCTCTGATTTAATGAGGTTTGGATACAGCATCACACTAGGCTGTGTTTTTATATGCCTTAATGCCCTCTGGACGATTCTTCCATTCTCCTGTTAAAGAAAAACAGGGGATTTTAGGGTGGGAAAGGGGCCAGAAAAATGTATCTAGTC
The DNA here is from genome assembly GCA_004024845.1 of Tonatia bakeri. Classification (NCBI taxonomy): domain Eukaryota; kingdom Metazoa; phylum Chordata; class Mammalia; order Chiroptera; family Phyllostomidae; genus Tonatia; species Tonatia bakeri. The sequence goes on along the minus strand of PVIA01008463.1, from coordinate 2,983 downwards.
CTGTCTCATGATGAGCACCCTTTGTGATGCATACTTAAGAGACACCCACAAGTTTCCACTTAAATTTTTCGCTGGAGAGGTGGCCCCCACTTTGTGAGGCACCCCCATCATTGGGAAAGTTCTAATTGGTAGAACTTTCATCTTATATTGAATTGATGTAAGTCTTCCATAAACTCCTGCTGTCTTCTGAAACAACTAAGGAGAAACCTGCTCCTTCTAGCTGAGAACAGTTCCTTCAAGACAATTTGATGTCTTCCCTTCACTATAGTAACCGCATCCAGCTCCTTGCCAGTGCCATTCTGATCAGTGGGCTGTGGGTTTCACAGCATGCTGATTCCCCAACTTGAGAAGTTTTCTAGCCTTTATTAATGGCCATGAGTCATGCCTTCCTTCTCAGCTCTCAGCCACGGGGGATGGGGGAGGGTGTGTAACCTTAATGCAGGATTTTACCTTAAAGTTATTACTTTCCAGCTAAAATAGTTTTATTAAGCTTACTTAATCCTAGTCTACCTTTTTCAAACTTGGTCAACATTCTGTATATCAGTGATCCTTCCTGACTCTGTAACGTGCTCATTTGAAAAGCTTGCCTCAAAAAAGCATGCCTTTCAAGTAACCTGCCATTTATTGATTTCAGTGTTGAACAGACAGAACTGAGGGGGAAACTGTAACCTACCAGATAATTGTTCAGTTTGCCCTTTTCTTCCCCTATATTTCCCACACAGATAAAATGAGGAAATAATGGGGGTCTTGATAAACATCACTGAGTGAATGGCTCTGTCCGATGCCTCTTTTCTTACCAGAGGCAGGAAGCAATGTTAAGCGTATGGCTAATAAGTGGGTTTAAATAAAGAAAATGACAGCTTTGGCTCGCAAGAAAGGAACATAATGTGTATTTTAAAGAGATGTTACAGGCAAAGAACAACATTACTTTGCAAAATCGAGTTTCTTTGCAGCAATTCATGTTATGATAAAAAAGCTGCTGCTTTTCTGAATGTTATTAATATTTCTGCTTTTTAGTCGTCCTGAAAAATGATTGTGGCAGCATCCAAACCTTGAGGTAGAACAGGTAAAGTGGTCCATGTTGTAGTGAATAGCTGCTCCCAGTTGCCTGAAACCCCCCACAACACCCAGAGAACCTGGGGAGCTATGCAACAGGACCATGATTTAGTGTCCCACTTTTTTCTTTGCCCTATTTTTTCCCCTGCGAAAAAATTTCATAAGTAATTGTGTAATGTCATTTAGGGCTACAACTGTCATGATAGAGAATGCAGGTTATATATTATCTCTACAAATGAATACCAGGATTCTCATAGCCTGCAGTTCTCTCCTGCTTTGGCAGCTAAGGGCTTATTTTATGTGCTATCAGTATCAGAATCAGAGAAGGAAGGAAGGGAGGAAGAAAGGAAGGAAGGAAGGTCAGTCAACTGTAATTGAAAGACTAAAAACCTATTTTAATTTTGACAATAATAAATGAATGAATGGATAAACAGATAAATAAAAGGGTCAGTGGTAAGAAACCCTGAACTTGAGTCTTTCACAGTGCACTTGGAGAGAAGGATCACACACAGTTGGTTCGGGGGCCTTGTAAGTATAACAAAACTCGCCTGAAAGGACAGAAGGAGGGTGGTTCCTGTACCTACCACAGAAGAAATGATGAGATGCTGGGCCTGGGGGAAACTCGGGAGAGACAGAAGGTGGTGATGTTCGGATCTCCAGGCTGGGTTCAGTTACAGTTAGCGCCCGTGAGAGAGGAGGCCGCGGGGCTGTTAGTGCTGGAAGAGATGCGGACGGGGCGCCTGGCTGAGCTGAATTTGTTTGACCCTGTCCTTTGCAGACCTCCTGTCATTTCAGTCCCTGCTCCAGGAGCCGCAGAGTCTGCTGGCTCCCCACTGAGGCCTCTTTTGTTGGCGCGCCCTTTTTTCTTCTGCCTTTGAAGTTGTTTTGTTCACTCTTCAAGTTTGTTTTTGTTTTATTGTAGAAGCCCTGTCATCCAAGAGAAGGAATTGACTTTATTATTCCTTTAGCTTTTGCTCAGAACCTTTCTTGTTTCTTGTTGGATTCTTTCTGGTCAATATCTGAACACCCTGCAATGTGAAAGAATTATGACAAACATAAGGAAGACACAGAAAAAGCCAACTTTTTTTCAGGGCTAGAACAAGGCAGACAATTTCATCTCTGATAAAATCTGACCAGAGGGCTCTATTCATACAAGTTTCTTTATTAAACTAGTTACACAGCATCGCTGACTCCCAGAAGGTCTTCAGGGCCTAACTGGTGTTGAGGTGATGGAGGTGTCTTTAGCTTGCTCCATTCTAAGACCCACTGTCAGCCTCTGAATCCCGGTTTCCTACTGGTTCTAACAACAGAAAAAGGATGGGGTCCATAGCAATTACCATCCCATAGACATCAACTAAAAGCAGGACGGATCCCTACTCACTTTGCCACCCAAGTCTCACACCCCGCTGATGAGCAGTAACTATCTTTGAATGAATGTCCAGGTGCCAGGGAGATAGGTTCTTATGCTCTGAAGTTCTTTTTCGCATTTTCGATTTCTGCTCAAAAGAGTAATCCCTTTGCCGTGGGGACGGCACAGACTTGATGTGGATATAAAATGCTAGGTGCTTGGAGCAAGTGACGTTGAAGGAAGTGAGGGAGCCAGTCCTGCAATATGTGGAGGAAGACCTTTCTGGCAGAGGGAGAAGCTCATGAAGCAAGAGTGTGCTGGGCTGTTGAGAACCAAGGGAGCAGGAGGAAGGACTGCAGCGAGGAGGGCAGGGAGGGAAGGCGATCCTGGCAGGCATGGTTAGGACTCTGAATTTTCTTCTGAGTTAAATGGAGCCGAGTAGCGCGATCTGGCTCACACAGTAAATGAAGCATGTTGGCTGTTGTATTGTGGATAAGGACTAAGGGGGCAAAGATAAAAGCAAACCTGTGAGACCAGTTTGGAAGCTAATGAAATAATCCAAATAAGAAGTGGCTTGGG
>PVIA01008462.1:0-71504 GCA_004024845.1 Tonatia bakeri | reverse complement strand
CAGGTTCCAGCGCACGGAAGGCGGCTCACGCACCAGGTGTGAGTGACCAGAAGCTGCCCGAGGCAACTTACCTAAAAGTGCAAAGCATCACGTTACCCCTTGGCCAATCTTTCTTTTCAACTGAAAAATAACGGTTACTTGAATGTAAACTGCAATTGAAAAAAATAAAAATTGAAAAACATAAGTAACAGTTACTGGTATAACACTCTAAAATGCGTGCTTGCGTGCATGTACATTTCATTTGTTAGTTTTCTTCACAAATGGAGGCATACGCTCTGTACACAGAGGCGCTATCCTGAGCCTGGGCTCTTTTGGCCAAAAAAATGTATTTTGGAGATATTTCTTGGTTAGACATAAACATCTGCCTCACTTGAAGGGGCTAAATAATATTGCATTGACTGGTCCATCATTTATTCAGTCAGTCATGGAAATGAATGGTTTCTGTTCTCTGCAATTAAAAGGAATGCAGGGATCCCTTTTTAAAGTCGTCTCTGTGCATATCTATAGGGTACGTTTGCAAATATGAAACTGCTGGTCAAAACCTGCGTTCCTAATTGTGACAGACTTCATCGAATGTCCTATGAGGACATTAACTGGTCCCCTGAAAAGGGCGGAGTGCACCCCGGAGCTTCGTGAGGGTCTGTCTGTGTGCCCCCAAGTCCATGTTTGGTCTTCGGTGAGTCTGACAGGTGAAACGGCACTTCAGCTTTAATTTTTATTTTTAAAATTATAAATGTTAACATCTATTCATATTTTAAGTGCTATTTGTATTTCTTTGAATGTGGATTGTTTCTTTTATTGATTTGTCAAAGCCCATTATTTTCTATATTTCATCACCAAAGACATCATTAGTTATAGAAAGAAAATAAAATCTCTGCCCATTAAGAAACAATGCTGTCTTATCACCTATAATTTTTAATTTGAACACATTTAAATGACCCTTTTTCACTTAAATAGGCAGATAGGGTTGCGATGTTTCACTGCTGTGCCCAGAGACGGGAAATAAAGCAAATGCCTCCCACTCCACGTCCGACTCCTCAGAACCACCTGGCGACGCGGAGCCAGCCCTCCACGCCCGAGGTTTCCCTGTAACTGTCTTCAGTGAGATCAGGAGCACTGACGCCGAAGCATTTTTAGATAACATTCTGCCAGGAACTGAAAGCCGTGGGAGCTGGGCTCATAGGCTGACGTTGCCATGAAGCAGACCAGCCTGCTCGTGACTCCTCGGACCCTGAGAATGCTGCTGAACGGGTCTGACAGCCCACTCCCCTCCCCCAGCCATCTCCTTCCTCCCTGAGGCCGTGGTAGGGAGCGTCCAGCACCCCTGTCTCTGGGGAAGATGTGACCGCAGTGAACAAACTCCTCCGCGAGTAAACCAGCCTTTGCCTCGGAGGGCATGATCTCTCTCAGTTTGGTGCTTTCATTTTGACTAATATTTTTTTCATCAAGAAAATTTACATTTTCTTGTGGTTAAATGTATCTTTTTTTTCCTTTATGGAGTATGCATTTTATGTCTTGAGCCTACCGACACCAGTATTATTTTTTAAAAGCCCGTATTTTCCAAGGAACAGTTTTGTTTTGTTTTCTTAACTTTTAAATTTGTGATTTGATTTACTTATTGATTACCATCAATAAGCCAACAAAGAGCAGGTGTTGGGAGGACGTGGAGAAAAGGGAACCCTAGTGCACTGCTGGTGGGAATGCAGACTGGTGCAGCCACTGTGGAAAACAGCACTGAATGTCCTCAAAAAACTAAAACTGGAACTGCCTTATGATCCAGCAATCCCGCTTTTGGTAATATATATAAAGAATCCCGAAACACCAATAAAAAAATGCACCCCTATGTTCATAGCAGCACTATTCACAATAGCCAAGATCAGGAAACAGCCTAAGTGCCCATCAGTAGATGAGTGGCACATTCACACAATGGAATACTGTGCAGTAGTAAAAAGGAAGGGACTCTTACTTTTACAGCAGCATAAATGAACCTGGAGAGCATTATGCTGAGTGAGATAAGCCAGGTGGTGAAAGACAAATGCACAGTCTCACTTATATGTAGAACCTAAAAACAAATTGTGACCCACCCAGAGATGGGGCATGTGCACGGTGCGCATTTAGGGAAACGGCTAAGGCAGAACTCTGGCTTTCTTTCTGCCCAGATAACTACCCGGGTTTCCCACCATCGTCATGTACTACCAAATGCTCACATCTATGTCGGTTTATTTTATAATTTAACTTCTCTTTCATACATTGATCTATCGATATTCTCCTACAGTACAACAAAATTTTCTTCTATAGTGAAACTTTATAAAATCTTGCAAGGCTGGTGAGCTTTCATTACTCCTTTAAGTTTTCTGCATTTTATTTGAGTGCTTATTTCTCTGGAGCTTTCTAATCGGTTTATGTTACAAAAATCACTTCTTTCTTTGTACTGTCACAATATTGAATTTAAATAATTTACAGTTGCAATTTCTAGAATTCCAATGTATTGTTTCAGAGCCATGAACTGCTTCTATTTATTTAAACCTCGATCTGTAATTGAGTGAAAGCTTGTTCCCCTTGCCCCATGACAGCCAATAAGTCGAGAGACGAGAAGTTGGGGCAAGAAAAGCAACTTTATTTGGAAAGCCAGCAAGCCAAGAAGATGGCAGACCATGGTCCTGCAGAACCAGCATGAGAGAGCACAGAATTTAGGCTTCCTGTACGCCAGAGGAAACTGAGGGGTCTGAGGTCAGGAGGTGAGGGATGAATGCACACATCTGGACATCAGCCAGGGCCCCAGGTGGGCAGGGACACGTCTTTCCTTTTGGCTAACGAACTCCAGCTGCTGTGGTCCCCGTCAGAGGTGCCTATACATCTTTTAATAAACAATCATTATCTTTGTACATGCCTTCCTGTCCTCCTTGGGGAGGCAGCCTCAAGCAGAGAGATTATTTGGTCATTGCTAGGCTACAGGTCAGATTCCTTCAATGATCAGCATACTTCCACGCAGGACTGAGCAGAAGCTGCTTGCTGACAGGTCAGGCTTGGACAGGATGGGGTCGCAAAGACTGACTATTTATTTTATTACAATTTCCCACCGCCAATGGGTCCATTCCACAGTCCTGTGCAATTAGGGATAAAAGGACGTTGTCACTCATCTGGCTACTTCCTGCTGATCTGGGTCGGTGTGGTACGACTAGGGAATGGAACCATTTGACCTGATCTATGAAACCTCCTTTAGTGCCCCTCCTAAACACCGGGGTCTTAGAGTGGTCATAGGTATTTCCCTGTCTGTCTTAGTAGGTTTAGCCTTGTTCACACAGCACTTAATCACACAGTACAGAAGTATTATAAATAATATAACTACGAGAAGGATAGCGAGACCTAACTTGACGCCGTCCAGGATTGAACGTACCCCATTCAGCTTCTGTTTGAAAAGGTCTTTGAACCAGTTTTTCATTCCCCCTAAACTCATTCTGCTCTGACGTTCTGAGGTTGGTTGGAGCCAAGGAGCTTGCTGTCTAACTGTAGCACTGTGAGTCTCTACGGCAGAGGAGGGATTGATATACATGCAGCAAGTAGTGCCAGCAACAACACAGAGTCCACCTTGCTCAGCCAGCACATAATCTAAAGCTGTGCGGTTGTCGAGCACGACTTTTGCGAGAGCATCCGAGGAGGCGTGCAGCCCAGGGAGCGAGGCAGCTGTTTCATTAGCAATACTAGCTAAGGTTTCTGACAGGTTCCTAAGCACATGTGGATGAGCTGCCGCACCCCACCACGGGAGAAGGGTGTCGCCAGAGAAATAACCATCTCCAACAGGGCCACCACGAGCAATCCCAGGGGAGAGTGTCAGGGCAGCTTCTGAAACGTTATGGACAGAGAATGGGGTCACCAAGTAGCCTAACAGGCAGGTTCCACCTACACGCCAACTGTCAAGACATCTGTAGGCCCACGCCTCGTCGTTGGACCCACAGACGAAAATGTAACCCGTGGGAGCACATAAGACTCCAGACATATCCTGAAAATTAAGGCTGTCCCCTTGGGGAAGGTGGCTCAAGACGTCCTCTAACCAGGGGTCTGTGCGAGGCAGGGTCCCTGATGGAGTCATGCGGCAGCTCTGTAAGGGGGTGGGGGCGTCCTTCGGGTGGGTGGCACCTCGGTCCCTCCAGGCTCTGCACAGTCTGGTGGGAGCATAGGCAGAGGACAGGTTTGCACATCGTTGTCGAATCAGAGGGATAGAAGCCGGGTCAGTGAAGTGCGTCTGACACTGACACGCAGCAGCAGCTCCTCCCTCCGGCGTGGGCGGGTTAGCGCGCCCCCAGGATCCAGGCCTCGTGCAGTTCTCGCCCGAAACCTCGGCCGGGAATCTCTCAGGTGGGGTGAGGAAGAAACAAGGAACAGGAAGTTCACGGTTAACAAGCCTCACTCGGTAAACAACCCTGGGAAATTTTGCATCGTACGTGACTTGGAAAGTCGGTATCTGAGAGAAATTTACAACGGGCACGACGAGAGGATCGGAAGGACCCAGCTCGGAGGAAGGTTTGGGGTGGCAGACCCAGCAGTGGGACAAGTGAGCGGAAGAGGCAATGGACTGAGAGATTCTAACCAAGGAGTTGCCCTCCCATGCGAGGACGAATCCCCAGAGGAGGGACAGGACGCACCAGGCGTAGCGGTTCCTCATTCTACTTATCTCGTTTACGAAACGGTGGCTTTAGGTCTTCAAGGGCTCCCCAAGCCCACCGTTTATTTTCTTCCTGAGATGGGGTGACTTCTGGTGCCGCTGCTTTTGCTCCGGGGCGTGTGTCCACGCTGCACTCCAGCTAGCTTGACAGATGAGGGGTGCTCAGCAGAACTTCAATGGCCCGGACCGCCTGGCAGCCAGTTGCTGTTCTGGTCCCTGCTCTCTCTGGGTCGTCAGGAGGACTTGATCTCCCGGGCACAGGGGGAGAAGGGTCACATCAGCGAGACAGCAGACCTGCTGGAGGCAAACGCGTGGACAGACGTTCCTGGGGGGGCGAGGTCTTAACATGTGAATAATTACCTGTGGCGAGATCTGGCAAAGCGCCACTGAGTCACCTACAGGGGCCGAGGCCTGGCATGGCTGACCACACAGAATTTCACGGGGGCTAATCTGAGCCCGCGTGGGGAGCGCTCGTCCACAACAGAGCAAATGCCATGCTCTACCCCAAGACAGAGAGTTTCCTGACCTGTTTTGGCCACACTGCTTTTTCAGAGTGGGATTTGTCTTTCTCAGTTTCCCCTGTTGACTGTGGTCTCCAGGAAGAATGTCATTTCCCGTTGGTGTGTGATGTTTTAGGGACCTGCTGAGGGACACTGGGAACGACCACGGGCCCCTTGTCACTCTGACAGGTGTTTGGCCATCCAAATGGAGGCGTGATTTCCTGGGGGGGGCCTTCACTACTTCAGAGGCCTGTTCAGTTCAGGTGGGGTAAGCTTCCACCCAGCCTGAAAAGGTGTCTGCAAACATTACCCGGTGCCTAAAATGTGCAGAGGCTCAAGCCATCTGAGTCAAGTCTCTGCCGGTCCACAGTGGGTGCATTCCCTTTGCGCTGCATCCCCACCTGCAGAGCCTTAGCAGCAGGTGAGCACAGGTCACACAACTCTGAGGAAGTTGAGGACAGCCTTTTGTAAATCAGGCCCCATTATGCACACTGTACCTGCGGGTCCACCACAAGGGGGCACCACCTAATGGGTGCTGTCACGCAGGTAGTGGATCGCAGCACTCAGCAGTGTCTCTGGAATCAGGAAGATTCCTTGTGCATTACATGTCTGGCCTGATCAAAAGCAAATCCCCATTCCCTGGCTCTTCAATTACACCATCTGGCACTGAGATAAGTCAGTTGGAGGAGGAGAGATCCTACCATGGCTAGATAGTCACCTTCTCTTGCTGCTTCTCTGTGGCCTGGGCAGCCAGCTGGCTTCCCTCAATGGCACCAATTTCACCCCACCGGTGGCCAGGGCCCTCCCTGTGCGATGGCCACTTGTGAGGGTTTGTGACCTGCATCTCCCAGCAGCAGAATGGCTCCGTGGGCATGTACCACTAAAAAGGTTTACTGGGAATCTGTCTCTATATACAGGGGCGAGCAAAAGTAGGCATACAGTGGTGAGTATGAGGATCCAAGTTTATCCCCATATTATTATTATAATCATAACCTGCATGCCTTTCTCCATACAACTGAAACCTACTTTCACCCACCCGTGTGTTTACCTGCGTTCCTTCAGCCAGAAGGAAGGCTCTGGGGAAGCCATGACCTCCGCCTTCTGTGCTGAACTCCCTGGGGGTAAGGTTTTTGCCTCTAGAGTTCTTTGTAAAGTCACTGCAGCGTACCCAGAGCGAAGCTTACCTTGCCGCATGAAGCTATGCCCATCAGTGAAGAGTGTCAACTCCAGTTCAGCTAACTTGGCTCAGCCAGGCCCGGCCGGCTGGAACCCCCGGCTGGATGACGTGCTCTGGAGTTTGTAAAGCCTCATTCAGGAGCACGGCAGCTGGGTTTAAATCTGATGTTATTTGTAACTTTGTACTTTCCCCGTGCTCCCTGACGTAAGCCAATAATCTCCCTTTTCTTCCAATAGGAGAGGATGGTGAAGATGTCTGCGGTGGTGAGCTGCCCCAGGGTAAATTTCTAAGCAAGCAGCTGCCACGACTTGAAGGCAAGGGGCCACCTTTTGCTGTGTGGCCTGGTTGCCCGGAGGAGTGAGGGACTGGCTGTGGAATGTTGCCCAAAGTTCGTGTCAACATGCCGAGACTGACTTTGTTTCCCGTGGACACACAGGTTGAAGGAAGAACACACGGGTTGAAGGGCTTTTGTAATCTCAGCCCTTACAGCTGGGGCTGAAATTAACTTGTCCTTTATTGTCAGAAGCTGTCTGGCATTCTTTAGTCCAAGCAAGAGATTCCAGATCCTGTCCTTTTAAAGCCTGATGGAGGAGTTTTGTTACGGGTCCGTAATTTGGAATCCAAATTTGACAGACTCCTGCCATCCCCCCAAACCCCCACAGTCATCTTCAAGTTTTGGGTGGGTTCTGGTCTGCAACTGGCCACTTCTGCCAGGCAGTGGATCCCTTTGACCTTGAGACAGGGGCAAAACCCAGGTAAGTAACTTGCTGTTTACATATCTGGGACTTTTTCTGAGAAACATTCAGCCAAATGATTCCAAGTCTTAATAGTACATTGCAGACATTTGTCATAAGTAAGTCATTCACATACTGAAGTAGAAGTCCTTCGCCAGCATTCCCCCAAATAAAGTGGGAGAGCTTTTTTATTATTCTAAGAGTATATCTTTATTGTAGTTTATACTCAATATTGTTTTGTACCAGTTTCAGGTGCACAGCACGGTGGTCAAACAGGCACTCACTTCACCACGTGCCCCCCTGCTGTTTCCAGTACCCACCTGGCGCCGCCCATAGCTATTACAATGTTATTGCCTATATTCCCTGTGCTGCACTCTACCTCCCAGGACTACTCTCTAACCACCAATTTGTATACTTCTTAATCCCTTCACATTTTTCACCCAGCCCCCCTAGCCTCCACCCCTCTGGCAACCACCAGACTGTCCTCTGCATCTATGAGAAGATGGGGGAACTTTCGAATCCCTGTGGCAAAACCACACGGCAATGCTGCTGGGTTGCCCGCGTGATTCTGGGTCTTGCCATTCAAAAGCAAACAACTGCTGGAATTCTTTGGCAATTGGTGTGCCGGAAAATCCACCCTTCAAGTTCTGAAAACCATCCAAATTTCCAGGATATTGGTGAGCAAAGTACAAGAAAGGCACCACAAGATGCGGGTCCTGAACTATTTCATTTATAGCTTTCAGTTACATAAATACTATGAACTTACATTAAAGTGATATCTCAGGATTTTACTGTTTTCTTGCTGGTGTGAATAGGAGGTTTATCTAACATATTTAACTAGTTATAGTACACATATAAGGAAGCTATTGATTTTGTGACCAAGCTGATCACTTCGCATTCTTTTTTTTTTAATTAAATATCGGATTGTTGTTATATCACAGTTGTCCCAATTTTCCCCTTTTGCCCTCCTCTGCGCAGCCCACCCCCACTCCCACAGTCAGTCCCCACCCTGCTGTCCATGTCCCTGGGTCACTCATACATGTTCCTTGACTAGTCCCTTCCCCTTCTTAGTTTTTTCAATTTATTAGTGTGAGTTTTACAAGAATACAATCACATCTTCTATAAAAACTATAATTTTGCTTCAACTTTCAGTTTTTAAAACTCTTTGTAAAACTTGTTGAGCCCTGGCTGGTATAGCCCAGTGGATTGAATTTTCTATTACATTTGTTGTTTTAGAGAGAGAGGAAGGGAGAAAGACAGAGAGAAAGGCGGGGAGGGAGGGAGGGAGAAAGGGGGAGAAAGAGAGAGAGAGAGAGAGAGAGAGAGAGAGATCAGTTGCCTCCTGTATGTGCCCTGACCGGGATCGAACCTGTGACCTTTTGCTGCATGGATGATCCTCCACCCAACTGAGCCACACCAGCCAGGGCTCATTCCTTTTTATTTTTAAGGTCTTTGTCACTTTAATGAAAGACAAAAACTCAATTTTAAATACTACAAATTTGCATCTAAATAATTCAAAAAGAACCTTAAAGAAAAAGTAACTTAAGATTTAATTGGTATTATGTGTATTTTAAAGTCTTATAAGGTAATTTATTCCAAAGTGGTACAAAATTCATATTATTCACCAGTTTTAAAACTATTCTTCTCCTATATTTTCTTTTTCTTTTGCAACTTGATGTTTTTATTCTGTTTTCTTTTAACTTCTTTAATAAAGCTATTTGATAGTAGATTATAATGTTGGTAGACATTCCTAAAATGGCAAGCAGTTTTCCCAAGACACAATTAGCCTCTGGGCTTAACCTTGCAAACTCTAACATAAATATTTGAATCAAAATAAAAACTTATCACCAAAAAACTTAGAAACTAGGAAGAATTACATTTCTGAACAATATAATGGGCTAGTTGCCTGAATCTACCCTTCATCAAAACCAGTAACTGTTCTTGATAAAATACAGAAAATATCTTCCATGAAACATCAGGAGTTAACATGAGAGTAAGAAATTCTCAGGTCTGAGAAGAGAGCCAGCCTGCAGGATGTTGGCAGAGAGCAGCTGCCTGCAGTCAGCCTGCGGGTGTTCGCCTTTGGAAGAGTGATGATCCCAGGTTCATCCCATGAATCTGAGCCCGTGGGCTCTACCACCCCATGGGCGTTACCCACAAATCCTTTTACTGCCTTAAGAATTACACAGAAGGCTGAAAAAGGGAAATATACTGTTGATAATTTGTAACCAAAATCTTTTTTTTCTTTTTATTTTTTTTGTTTTTTAATTTAATCTTTATTATTATATTTTTTTCATTACCTTTTAGTCGCCTTATGCCCCCATCCCCCCAGCAATCACCACACAGTTGTCTGTGTCCATGAGTCCTTTTTCCTTTTTGCTCAGTCCCTCCACCCCCTCACCACTGCCGCCACCACCCCCCAACTAGCCACCATCCATGAAGTGCAAAATCTCTTTGGAAGACCAAATTGAAATGATTCTCACTGAGAGAAAATTCAGGCAAAAGTTTCATTCAGAATGAGAATTGTTAGTATATCTGGGCACTGAAAAGAACAAATAAAAATTCTCTCTGGAAAGGACCTTTCCTTCCAAGTTCTCAAAGATGGTTCAAAAATAAAATTCTAAGAAAAATTAGCATCATATCAAAAGTAATTGAACACTCCAGAGCACTGTAAAAAGGTATAACAATCAACTGGACCAGACTAGATGTGGCCAACTACTCAAAGTGGAAAATATAATTCATGTACTAAAGCTTTGGAGTAAAAGATGAACAACATATATAAACATAAACAGCTGGGGAATTTTGGCAGAGAAATAGAAAACATTTCAATGGATAAAAATAAAATATACAGTAACAGAGATAAAGAATAACTTCACCAGGCCCATCAGTAGATTGGACACACCTGAGGAAAAATAAGTGAACTTGAAGATGAACTGATACAAATTACCCAGGTGAATTGATACAAGCGAACTTGAAGATGAATTGAGAAACTAAGAGGAAAGTGAGTGTGTCGGGGAGGGGGTTTAGGAAGAGATACAGAACCACAGAGTGAAGAATTGTGGGAAAATATCAAATGGTGTAGCATACATGCAGTTGAAGATCCCAGAGGGCGAAGGGAAGGAACAACCGAGAGCAAAGCCTGGAAAATTTTATTTTAAAAAAGCCATCAACCACAGATCTAGAAAGCTAAGAGCCCTCAAAATTTTAAAAAATCCCATTTAGTCTGTTGGAATTTAGTATAAAAAGAAAACCTTGCAGGCAGTCAAAAGGAAAAGAACAAGTAAAGTGAACCCTCAGTTCTCAAACTTAATTTGTCCTGGAAGGGCCATCCGAGAAGTGATGTTCGCAAGCCGAAGCCCCTCGGTCTGCTGCCTCAGAGATGCGTGACTGAGCACAACGGCGTCAGCGTGAAAGGGTCTCCGGGTCGAGAACTAAAGTTTTGTTTGACAAGCAAGACTTTTTTTCATTAACGACTTGGTCAGGAACCGAATTGTTGGAGATGGAAGTTGGCCAAGAACCAAGACAGAGGAGCAAAAATCAGAATCAGAGCAGACCTCTCGTCAGCAGCTAGGCAAGTCAATAATAAGAACTTAACTCAGCAATCCATACTCAGTGAAAAGATCTTTTCAAAACCCAGAGAAATGGACTCTTCAAAAAAACAAAAAAAACAGAGCACCCGTTACCATCACTGCTCCATAGGAGATACTAAAAGTTCAAGAAAAATGAATGTGATAGCAGAAAGAAACTTGATCTCTGGGAATGGGTAAAAGGAAGATAAATATGAAATACATCCTTCTTACGTTTAAATGCTCTGAAAGGTAACTAATTATCCAAGGCAAACATAGCAGCAATGCACTGTGGGAGAGCAGAAAGCAACGTCGACCTAAGAGAGAGACGACAGCCTACCGGAGACTGAAGGCCCAGGCTGTATCGCTGATGAGTTCCCCCGAACGATGAGAGAGCAATACCGATTTCACACAACTCTTCAGGAAATTGGAAACACTTTAGGAATCATTTTATAGAAATAAAAGCAATAGAAAATATAAGAATACAATTTAACATCTTTCATTAATATGCATGTAACAAACCCTTAACACAATATTAGTAAGTTTAATGCAGCAGTATATAAAAAATGATAGTGCCTCATGATCAAGTGGGATTTTTCCTGGGACTGTAAGGCTGGTTTAACATTCAAAATTCAGCCAACAGATTCATCACATCAGCAGACTAAACAAAACCCGTATGTTCAACTCAACAGACTCAGAGAAAGCCTTGCCAAAATTCAGTGTCCATTCATTATAAAAACTCAGAAAATTAAGAACAGACAAAACTTGCTTAAACTGATAAAGAATATCCTACAGTTAATATGATATTTAATGGAAAAATATTGAATGCTTTCTCCCTAATATTGTGAATATGGTAAGGATGTCCTCTGTCATTACTTTTATTCAATGTCCTAGGCCAGTGTAATACGACAAGAAAAATAAAAAACATACTTTGTGAAAAAAGAGAAAAACCATTTTTGTCCACTGATTATGACTACCTTTGTAGAAAACCTCAAGAAATATAAAGAAATGCTACCAGGCCCTGGCTGGTGTGGCTCACTGGATTGAGTGCCAGCCTGTGAAGCCAAGGGTCACCGGTTTGATTTCCAGTCAGGGCACATGCCTGGGTTGTGGGCCAGGTCTCCAGTAGAGAGTGCTCAAGAGGCAACCACACATTGATGCTTCTCTCCCTCTCTTCCTCCCTTCCCCTCTCTCTAAAAATAAATAAAATCTTAAAAAAATAAAAATCTTTTTAAGATATTAAAGATGATCTAAGTAATGGGAGAGGTATATCATGCTCACAGTTCTGAACATTCATGATTATTAAGACATAATTTCTCTTCAATTTGCTGTGTAAATGTAAGAAAATATGCCAATATATCATGCTTATTCATATAAAAAGCTGATTCTCGAATTTATATAAAAATGCAAAAAATCTAAATAGCCTATATTCATTTGTAGAGAAAGAATTAAATTGTGGGAATTTCATTATCTTATTTCAAAACTTACAATAATACTATAGCAATATCAAGACTGCATAAAAATAGTCCTACAGATCAACTGAACAGAATAGAAAGTTCAGAAATTCATTCACATATATACGGGCAATTCATTTTCCTATTGTATTTTCAAGATAATTCAATTTATTAAGGAAAATATTCCCAGCAAATGGTACTGGACCAACTGATTATTTGTAGGTTGAAAAGTAGTAAAACTTGACCTTTACCCTACCATATATGAAAGTTAACTTTAAATGTATTACAGACTTAACATAAAAGTTACAATTATAAAACTCCTAGAAGAAAACAGGAGAAGACCATGTTTCTTAGACGGAAAACAAAAACAAGAGACCATAAAAGACAAAGTAATTTTGCTCTTTTAAAGTCACTATAAGAAAATAAAATGACAAGGCACAGACTAGGAGGAAAAAATTTGATATAAATACCTGTATACAAATTATACCTCAGAAAAATTTATAAATATCTAAATAAACTTTGAAAAATAAAAAAAGACTATCTTGTTCAGTTATTAAAACAAGTCAAAATGCACAGCAGCCATAAGCTCTTAAAGGTAAGGAAATGAATGAAGTCAGCACCTTCTAATGCCATTGTATTGTCTGCATGGGAACTTTAAAAATCGAGTTTATGATTTCCGGCCAAGATGGAGGCATAGGTACACTGTGCCTCCCCGCACAACCAAAACTAAGGACAACAAAAATTGAGAAACAAAAAACAACCAGAACAGAGAGAAATGAACTGAACGGAAGTTGGACTACCGTACATCCAAACCAGGAAGGAGGGGCAGAGTCGGAGGCCTGTGGAGAAGGGTCAAGAGGTCCCAAAAAAGCAGTGGCTGGCAGACGGGAGTGCACAGGGTGCAGATGGCAGTTGGTGGACCAGTGGCGGGCCCTGGGTGCGAGAGGCAACGAGCAGACCCAGTGAAGGGCGCAAGGTGGCTGGCTGGCTGCAGCCACTCATTCACGCGCAGACAGACTAGACGAAAATGGGCAGCGACACAGACCGCGCAACCCAGGGACCCAGCGCCAGGAAACAAAGCCTAAGAGCACCGACTGAAAACACCGGTGGGAGCTGAGGCCGGGAGATTCTCTCAGCCTCACAGGAGACTTCTCGGGGGGACCCATAGAGTCCGAGAAAGTGCACAGGCCCACCCGCCCAGGAGCCAGCACCAGAAGGGCCCAGTTTGCTTGTGGGAAGAGGCAAAGGGGACTGAGGTCCTGGAGAGAGTGGAGCAGGCGCCATTGTTCCCTCTCAGACCCTGCCCCCACATACAACCTCACAACCCAGCGACCGCGGTGCCCCACCCTGGTGAACGCCTAAGGCTCCACCGCCCTTACATAACAGCCACAACTAGACCAAAGGAAAATAAAAAATAAAAAAGATGACCCAAACAGAATTAAAAGCCCCAGAGCCAATTTTTTTAAGTGACCAAGAGATAGCTAACCTATCAGATGCACAGTTCAAAGCACTGGTGATCAGAATGCTCACAGAATTGGTTGACTTTGGTCATAGATTAGATGAACAAATGCAGGCTACAATAAGAGAAATGAAGGAAAATGCACAGGGAACCAATAGTGATGGGAAGGAAACTGGGACTCAAATCAATGGAGTGGACCAGAAGGAAGAAAAAAACATACAATCAGAAAAGAATGAAGAAATAAGAATTCAAAAAAATGAGGAGAGGCTTAGGGACCTCCAGGACATCTTTAAACATTCCAACATCCGAATTATAGGCGTACCAGAAGGGGAAAAGGAAGAACAAGTGGAAAATTATTTGAACAAATAAAGAAGGAGAACTTCCCCAACCTGGCAAAGGAAATAGACTTCCAGGAAGTCCAGGAAGCTCAGAGAGTCCCCAAGAAGTTGGACCCTAGGAGGAACACACCAAGGTACATCATAATTACATTAGCCAAGGTAAAAATTAAGGAGAGAATCCTAGAAGCAGCAAGAGACAAGGAGACAGTAACCTACAAAGGAGTTCCCATCAGACTGTCAGCTGATTTCTCAAAAGAGACCTTACAGGCAAGAAGGGGCTGGAAAGAAGTATTCCAAGCCATGAAAGGCAAGGATCTACATCCTAGATTGCTCTATCCAGCAAAGGTTTCATTTAGAATGGAAGGGCAGACAAAGTGCTTCTCAGATAAGGTCAAGTTAAAGGAGTTCATCATCACCAAGCCCTTATTATATGAAATGTTAAAGGGACTTATCTAAGAAAAAGAAGATTAAAAATATGAACAGTGAAAAAAAAGTCATCAAATGGAAGGTTAGCAATGGAAGGTTAGGGAAGTGGGAGGAGGAGAGGGGGGAGAAGATATAGAGAATAGGTAGCATAGACAATAGGTAGAAAATAGGGGGAGGGCAAGAATAGTATGGGAAATGTAGAAGCTAAAGAACTTATGACACATGAACATGAACTAAAGGGGGGAATGTGGGTGGGAGAGGGTGAGCAGGGTGGAGGGGAGTGAAGGGGGGGAAATGGGACAACTATAATAGCACAATCAATAAAATAAAGAATTAAATTGAGTTTAGATTTTTATACAGCTTAAGATGGAATCATTTATATTACAGAAGTAGATTTGATAACTTTTAAGTTAGCATTATTTTTAAAAATTGAGAAAAAACATTTAATTATCCTAAAAAGTCAAGAAAGGAAAGGAAGAGAAACCTCCACTATTCAGAATGAAAATTACAAAATAAGCATAAAATTATGAGACTTAATTTTTCCAAAACCAATGTTAATAGACTTGTAAGAACATGCATCAAAGCCTGCAGGTGAGAGTGAAAGGAGGGAGAGCTGCACCGTGAGAACTGTCACCAGAGACAGTCACCCCTCTGACACGAGGCGAAGCAGGCGCCGGTGGGAGAGCGCTGCTGAAGACGGCCGCCTCCTTCTCGGGTCAGGTGCAATCCTAAATTCTGCATCTGGAGGGACCTGGTAACACAGTAAAACGTGTCAGAACGTTGTGAGTGGGAAACAGAATTCATGCCCTTACCAAGCTGGCCAGGGTTCAATGCTCTAAAACTAAATGTTGTTTTCTCCTGAAAAATGCCAAGGACATTCTAGTGAAATCCAACACTCTGATTTAAGGATTTTCCCTGCTCCCTCAATGCCTAAAGCATTTGGTGTCCACTTGGCCCCAGGAACCAGGCACCCCCCCGCCACCCCCCACACACACACTTTCACAAAAGCTCCACAAGCGGAGAACATGCAGCGTGGGCGCGGCCCCCTCCACGCTCCCCTACGGCTCTCCCCACTGCGCACTCCAGGGCTCCGCCCCTCGGGAATGGAGGTGGCGGGAGAACGGTGGCGGCAAATGATGGATGTTGTGCTACCGAGAGATGAAAAATGGAAGTTGAAATGTTTATCTTGGATTCAGCAGCACACACAGTGAAAAAGATTTACAATGTCGATAAAATAATCTTTCTTCCATGTATCCCCGTTTTGTAACAGGTTGATCCCCCTATAAAACGTGTGGTCTGCCTGAATCCCCTCGGGGCGTGTCAGCCAGAAAACAAAGAAACTTGCGAGTTTGGGTGCTGATCTTAAAGTGGTGTCCCTGCTAGTGGTGACATCAATCTGGAAATATTTGAAATTTTTATTTGTTCTAAACTTGTTATGGTTACAGTTTTTTTAGTTATTACAAATACATTCAACGTGATTACCAAAATTCAGCTCTGGCAGTAATAGTCTATATGTAGTTTTATGCCCTTTGGATAGCAAACATTGCTGAAAAATTGAAAAATTTTAGAAAATTAAATATTCTAAAGGGCCCTTAATGTCAGTTTTTTTTTTTTCTGGCATTGCTTTCGGTAAACCAAGTAATTCATTGAATAAAGTAGCCATCCCATAATGTATAAAATTTTGATGATGATATTTTTATAGTATGTACATACTAAAGATATATTAGTTTCTGTAAACTACCAAAGGCTTATAGAATTATAAAAATAGCATTTAACATCAAAGTTCATATGTTTAATGATTTAGACATTCTTCTGCAAATCTGTTTAGTTTTGATGTAGTGAAAACAGAACTTCATGTGTTTATAATGGCAACATTTTCTTCCGAGTGTGTATATGAACTTGTATTCGTGAGAGCTTCCCACTTCTTTCCCTGGAAAAAATCTAGAAAAATATTAATCCTAGCTTTTAGTGTTTGGGCAAAAATACAACTCAATTATCTCCAAATAACTTATGTAATACTGAAAGACACTTCGAATGCTGATTTTTGCTTCCTCAATATACTACTCTAAGATTTAAAACCATCAGAGTTATGAATGGAAGCTAAGCAAGGCTCCTTAAACCCCTCACCTCTTCTCCGAGATGCCGGCCACTTCGTGGGCAAGGAAGAGACCCCTGGCCGTGGCTGCGAATTGAAGAGCCGAGGGAATTTTAACCAACTTCTGCTCTCTCTGGAAAACATAGACCAAATCAGTAACCCCTCTTCAATTTCAGTAAAGCACTCTCGCTAATGTTGGGACTCAGTTTGGAGTTGTAACAGAAACACACCTCAAAGTGGCTCAATCCACATGTGGAGTCACCCAAACGTTGCAGGAAGGGCAGCTGCAGCCCCCGGAGGGGCACCTGGAACCTGGGAGGCTCTGTCCTGGGGCCCCCTCCCCTTTCTCATCTGGGCTTGTGGTGTGCACAGGCCTCTGCTCTCCTGCCAGAGATCAGCTTCCTGCACACCCTCTGGGGACATGCCACCGGGTCCCCAGGTTCACACCTGAATCACAGAAGGAATGTGTGAAGACGGCAAAATCACAAAATGTGAAAAGGAAGTAAAAGGCTTTCTCTCGTGTAAGGGGGAGACACGCAGGCAATTGCATCAGAACTGATGGACAGTGGCCTCAAAAGTGTAGCTGGTACCCAAGAGCCTGGCCAAATGAGTGGAAGGAAAGTATGCAATTTCACTTAGTGAGTGATGAAGACCCCTACGTCTGTGAGGCGCACGGGTGAGGAGAGGAACCTCAAAGACTTTCGGCTTGTCAGCCGAACACTGAGGACAAGGTGGCCTTGCATGGTCCAAAGCCTATAATTCTATACACATGCAAGTGACCACTCATGAGAGAAGAGAGGATGAAAATACTATTCAGCCAAGTAAGGATTGTTTTAAAAATGCTCTCCCATGTTCTCTTAAGTATTCACCAGAAAACGTTCTCAAACCAAGCATGGAGTAAACCAAGCAAAGTTGTGTAGATCTACACAACTTCTCATCCAGTTCCCCCACCTTGGTTTCCAAAGTTACACATTCAAGTTACTGGAAACGGGCTTGGTGCAGGCGCCACGCCTGGGAGCAGGTGCTGAGCGCAGCTGGGCGGGGCCAGAAGGCAAGCTCTGCGGCAGGCACAGGGCCAGTGCAGGGCTGGAAGGGGCAGGGGTGGGCCTGGCCAGGCCTCCGACCCTGTGAAATCAAAGCTGGCAGGGATGTCGAACCTGTGTGAGGTCACACCTTACAAAGTGCAAATGGCACATGCTATAAGGTACTCGAGTGAGATGTATGTGCATTTGGGAAAAAGATGCACTAACCATGGACAGCAATCATTTACCACATATAGCAGCAAATTACAAATGTCAGGAAACAGCTACAGCACTTTCCTTGAATCAGTACAGAGCAATATTCCCACAAACGTGCAAACATTGACTGCTGATTTCACTATAAGTTGTGGTACGGTAATATCACAGCTAAGCCTTTATTCCAAAGAGAAGCTTCTGGGAATATCTAAACATAGCAGTGAAAGCCTATCATTTAGAAAAACTGATGTGAATACAAATTTATAGAATTGTTTAATTTATTAACTGATTTATTTATTTTCATAAAATAAAATTAATTTAAAATAAATAAAAATAGTCTTTCCTACCCCAGTTATATTCTCCACAATCAACCACCGATAACAGTGTCTATTTTACTCTTTCTGATGCTTACTATTAACCTTTACATAACATGCTTGCATTGTAGGTTTTGATTTATCAGAATTTGAGATGATACATTAATTCTCATATGTGAAATATAAGGAATTTTATACACTTATGGTTTTATATGCTCATTCTGCCTTCCAATTCTTCTGCTCCTCTCAATTTTTACCAGTCACATTAGTATTTATTCATATATTCAAAAATATTTATTGAAACATCAGACCACATCAAAGCACCACCACCAGCCATCTCCACAAGCGACACACTCAAGGGGTGAATTCGGCGGCCACCAGAGCCCTTCTGAAGTCCTGCTCTTGCGGGGGGCTGCACAGCTGATCCTCCACAGTGTTCAGAGGGTGGTGGTCAGTGGTCACGGCCAGTCCTTGCAGCTGATTGGCCCGGGGGGTAAGTGTCTGCCATTGATGTGGCAATAGCAACTGAGGCTCAACTACAAGAGGAGGGAGTACTCAGCCCACACAAAGGGCGCACCTCGAGTACCCAGCTTGGATGATAGGGGAGGCTGTGGCACTGGACCCTACAGGACACCTACTACATTAGGCCACACTACCAAGACATGGAGTCAAAGCAGCTCTACCTAATACACAGAAACACACACAGGGAGGCTGCCAAAATCAGGAGACGAAGAAACATGGCCCAAATGAAAAGACAGAACAAAACTCCAGAGAAAGAACTATACATACATATATCTATCTCGCCCCTCTATGTTCTAGTCACCTCGGATACATAAATGAACAAAACAAAATCTCTGGCATTGTGGAGTTTGCATTCTAAAGGGAAACAACAAGTCAACAAATACACATCGAATGGTGATAAAGGATACACTAGCATCAGCAAATGGCACAGCTGTGCTCTTGTCAAGCCGCAGAGGCTGCAGTTGCTGGATCCCCACTATCCCTGGGCTCTCCTGCCAGGAGATGTCCCAGCAAAGCTCAGCTTTCAGACACCCACTTCTCTGCACTCATTGGGTAGCGTCAGCCATGGCTCCACGGGCACCCGGAGTCGGTCACCCTGGCTGACGTTATGCTGGCTCCTTCCCGGACCTGGCAGCCCATTGGCATGAAGAGCAGACAGTGCTCGTGTAGGACTCACTCACACCCTCAAGTTCAGTAGAACCTCATTCGTGTCCTCTGATAGAAGGAGTCCAGGAATCCAGAAATGTCTGTGACTGCATGCACAGGATGGCGATTCTGTAAGCGGGCCACCCCGAGGGATAGCGAGAGGAGCCAATCTTGCTGCTACCCTTTTAGTTCCCAAAGCACTGTGCTCTAGTCAATGGGAAGCACCATTACATATCGGCAGTTGGCTCTCAGCATATGGGACAGCAATCTGAACCGGCACAGTTTTGTCCTCAGGCTGGTTTCTTACCTGAGCCTATAATAGACCATTCCACCCGCCTACTTCTCAGTCATGAGATATGCAGGAAGATAAGATTCAGTGGTCCTGGACCAATTATGACATCTCCTGGTATGTTTCTTTGTCTGAGACTATGCTGTATAGAATGCCCACGACAGTAGATCAGGCACTGTAAACCTTGGAAAAGCTGAGCTTACAGAGGCATGGAACGCAGGCAAGAAAAATATATGTTCTCATGAGGATGAATTGCTGCCCCCTCGATGATGGAAGATCAAACAGCCAGCCTGCCGCTAAGTGGCTGGTGAAGCCCTTGAAAGACAGTGCTATAAACAAGGAGCAGAGTGTCTGTTACTGCTACTCTGCCAGTTCCTCGGCGAACTTTGGTAAGAAGGAGTCCCTACGACTGGCCATCACAGGCACTCAGCACCAGGGAGGGCACCACACCAGCACTGGCACAGCCAGGTTCGAGGCTGGCTGATCTCATGGAACAAGTCATTTATCTCTCCCCTGGTGATAACTTCTCGGTAGGGGAGGCCCTCTGTTGGACATTAACATGGGGCACAAAAATACGCATCTGGTAACTATTTCCATCCACAACCCAAGACCATCCACCGTCTTACTTCCCAGATATCCTGCATGTTGAACCTCCAATGTCAATCCTTCAAGGCCCCTGACAAACCAGCCAAGCCACTAGTCACTTGCCAGGTGTCCACACCTCATGCCACTTCTTTGTTCACACAAAGTGAACTTCCAGCACAACTTCCCCTCTCCCGTCACCTGAGTTCCCTGACGACTGCACCAATGCACCGGTCAGTCTGTGGTCTGGGAGCTGGACTCACTGTTTCCCTCTCTGTTAGTTGACCATGGGTCTCATGCAGAAATAGAACGGCTCCATATCCCAGTTTACTTGGAATAATTCTAGGATATGCCAGATATCCCAGAGTAATTAGTAATAGTGGTTATAAGCCACGGATCATGGTAAGAAGTTGCCATTACATTTGGTGTCTCACAGGTATTTAGTCTTCACTGAAGCCCAGTAATATTCCAGAAGCTATTTTTGAAGTGGTGATTAGTTCTCTGCTGCAGAAGAGACCCCACTCTAGAATTCTAGAAGCCTGTGCTACATCTCTCTATTGGGAACGGCCACTGGTACAAAAAGCATCCTTTTCTGTCATGGAAATTTCTGACACCACCAGACATTCTAGGACACAAAACCTGTTGTAGATTCTTCTCCTTTCCCTGGGCCCCACTCACACGTGACAATCTTCTAAGTCACTCAACAAGGGGGACCGAGCATTACTGCCACATGCAGCATATCCTGTCAATCTGTCAGTGGTAAGCAGTAGGGACAATCTGCCAAGCTACAGCCTTCACTGGCATGGCTTGCCCCAGAATCTCTGTGCAATTTGTCGCCCACCCTCTGGAATGCACGTGCCTACCCAGGACTTCTGGCATACTTGCAGCCTCCTGCTACCTCGTCTGATTAGTGTGATGCCATCAATGAGATAGCTTACCAGCAAGATGTCCTACAGAATATCGAGATGACAGAGGTCCCTGCAAACTTCATCATGACATAAGTCGGGGAGAATTAACACAGCCCAAATCAAAAGTGGAAATGTCTACTGCCTCCCTTCCCATGTAAATATAAAGTGATGTTAATCCTCCTTACCAGAATTGAGAAGAACACAGTGCACAGTACGTTCCAAATGCCAGAGGCGTGGTGTTCTGTTTCAGGGAAAATATCGGGCCTGGCGTAGCAGCTGGGACTAGCACTACTACTGGATCGATTTAAGGCCCCCACCATCACCTACCAGAATTCTTCCATTGGCGGGGGGAGTGAGCAGCAAACAGATAAATTAAAAGGAGATATATTGGCAACCACTACTTCTACGTCCTTTCAGTCTTTGAAGATTAGAATAATATCTTGAAATTCCTGCCAAAATGTGATTATACTTCAGACTTTACTTTCTGAAAGGACGGAATGTTTTCCACTTGGCCCTCCTTACATGGCCCTCATTGGCTATGACTTCATGGACCAGCACAACTAATGAGTGACTTCTGCCAGTGACAGTCAGTGTGTGCGCCCCTAGTTCCCTACTCCAGGCACGCACGAGAACCGCTACGAGAGTAACTTTCATGCCCACACTCTGTGTAGCACCTCTGTGCCTCCTTTTCTACCTGGAGGACTGTGGTGGGGTGTCGGCTTGCCGAGGAGCAGCGCCAGCTCAGAAGTCACATGCCAGCATCTTCAAAGAGTCTAGACACCCTGCTGACTCCAGCGCACAACTCACCTGGTGAGCAGTTGTGCATTCCTTTGCGAATGGATCAGAGCGATGTTTATTGTATGTGCTTGTGGTTTTGGAAGGTCCTTCCAGAAGAATCTCCATTCAGTGGGCTCTGGGTCAGTGAACTAGCTCTGATCTGAAAACTGGGTGAAGAATTGTGATTTTCCATCGCAGGGGCTGACATCAACCTTATAATCAGCAACATTTTATCATTATTATCATTAATTGTTATTTGGCCAGACAAACCAAGTCACATCCAAATAAGTAATTTGCATATCTCACCATACATGCACTAGAACCTATCAGCCATCTGAAGATCTGGGGGCAATCATGTCCACCTTGCCTCATATAGGTCAGTGCCACTAGCCGGCTTCTGCAATTCCTGGTAACATCATCCCCATCATACTAAGAAAGCCGTGCATTCCCTAGAGTCATGCCAGACTACGGAGCAAAGCCATTACCAAACTCCTCCCAGACGCAATGTCCCCCTCAGATGTTCCACTGCCTCAGAGAATCAAATCTGTATGAGTCCTGTGTGTAGCCTTTGTAGTTACATGGGTCCCGTTTCAGGACTGGCTCAGCTCCTCACGAACTGTGACATCAACTTCCCTGAGCATATATGGAGATAAAAATATCCACCTGGCAATGCCTGAGACATATGTGCTCGAAAAGTATTTCTTCCCCTTCCTTCTGTGCTGTCAACAGGAAAACCGTGCCATCCTCCCACTGATCATACCCACCTGCACCCCCCACACACAGCCCGCCCACCCAGTCTGTGCATTTAACCTACAATCGTCAAAGTCAGCGAAGGCATTAGCGATGTCAGTGATTCCTCCTCTTCTTTTCTGGTATCTTTCCCCAGTTTTTTTTTTCCAATTTTCACTGAGAATACTGAAAAAAAAATATGCCAAATTTGTAGTGAAGGCCTTTCCTACAATTATAAAATCAGAAAATTAAGACATTGTTAGAATTTACAGAAATCACAAAAGCTTATGTATATAACACAACCTAGAAAATCACATATTTTCTAAGAAATGGGCAGTATTAAAATTGAAAAATTTATCCTTTTGCAAATATTAATTCCAATGGAGTTTTTTTTTCTAAATATTATAATTAATTCATAGAGATTTTTTAAAACCATACTCAGCCCTGGCTAGTGTGGCTCAGTACACTGAGTGCCAGCCTGAGAACCAAAGGGTCACTGGTTTGGTTCCCAGTTGGGGCACATGCCTGGGTTGTGGGCCAGGTCGTCCTCAGTAGGGGGCACATGAGAGGCAACCACACATTGATGTTTCTCTCCCTCTCTTCCTCCCTTCCCCTTTGTTTAAAAATAAATAAATAAAATCTTTTACAAAAAACTTAGTCTTCCAACAGACTAAGAAGTTATCTTAAATATTGCCTTGTTCTTTTAAATGCCATATATGAATATAAGCACCCCATGTTCACTGCAGCATTACTTAAGATAGCCAAGATTTGGAAGCAGCCCAAGTGCCCATCAGTAACTGCATGGATAAAACAGCTGTGGTCCATTTACACAGTGGAATACTATTTGGCTGTAGAAAAGACTTTACCCTGTGCAACAGCATGAATAGATCTGGAGAACATTATGCTGAGTGAAATAAGCCAGTCAGAGAAAGACAAGTACCATATGATTTCACTCAAACATGGAATCTAATGAACAAACTGAACTAACAAGCAACACGGAGACAGACCTCCAGACGGAGAGCAGGCTGACGGCTCTGGGGGGACTGGAGGGAGGGACTGAGCAAAGAGGAAAAGGACTCACGGACACCGGTGGCTGGCTGTGGGAATAATCAACGGTCGGAGAGGGGCTGGGCAGAGGTAGAAGGGAATATAAGGGGCATAAATGGCAATGGAAAAATACAATAAAAAATAAACTGTTGAAAAGAAATAAATACCATATATGAGCACTATAATAAATGGCTAATTCTATGTAAAATTCCTAAAGCATACTTGATGAAAGTTCTGGAATACAACTTTCCTTTGTAGGGCCGCCATAAGCACACTCTGTAACCTTGGGTTACACTCTCGCCGACGGAGGCTTCAGCAGAGTTCCGGGATTTCACAGGAGACCCCGGAGAGTGCTGCAAAGGCTTCAGCACCACGGCAACAAAGCGGAGGGGCTGACCACACAGGCTGCTTCGTGACGACCAAAACTCAGGTAATTTATGGCAAACACTTATCCCATTTCCATCAGTCAAGCCTTGAAACTTACCAGTAAGACTCCCGTGAGTAAAAACGCTGCTGCTGTGATGTTCCTGGCTGAACTTGGCTTCTGGTGATTTTTCAGTAGGGACCTTTTCTCCATTGTCATTAGCTTGTCAGTCCCTTGGAAATTCTAATTCCCAGTTTGGTTTCTATTTGCAATAATCTCACTAGTTTTAATCTCATTTTTCTTCAAGGGCTTTTCCTGGAACACAGGCCCTTAAAATCCACAGCAGGCTTGCTCTTGCACGGTTTATGGGGTCTTTTCGTACCACTTTAGTTCTTTATTCCCTCTCCTCCTGCCTCCCTTCCCTCACAGGCTTGCTGAAATATTACCTGGAATAGATAACATCTGTGAAAAGTTGAAATGATTACTTAACAAGTCAAAACCCACATCTAATACCAAGTAGAGAAAACGTCACTGGTTTTTATCTGTTAACTGACCAGCAAATAAACGGATTCACTGATAGACTTGCAGGATTGGCTGGTCTGAAGAGATTGGACTCCTCACTCTCGTGGTGGAGAACTCTCTCTGTTCTAAGCAAGCTGCTCGCCCCGTTGCACCGTTGCACCGCGCTGCACCAGTGAGGGCTTGGCCTCCTGCTGCCTGCGTCAGTCCCGGGTCAGTCCCAGGTCAGTCCCACTGGGAGGATTCCCACAGCTTCTGACCCACTAGGGCCGGCCCCTGCCATCAAGCCCCGCCCCTCTTACCCACTTCACATGCCTCCTGATTAGTCTTCATCCACGTAAATCCCACCTGCTCCTCAAACCCGAGTGGCCTGACACTTTCTCTGACCTCTCCAGTTCGTAACTCTCCCTTCCACATACTTACGATCTTATTTCTTCCTCAATATTCTTAGCAACTCCCCGAGTGACTCTGGTCTTCTCTGAGCACATGAATCCTCCCCGCTGTAGTCCTGGGCTAAGGCTCCCACCCCTGTGGCCGAGGACGGGGGGGGACACGTGGTTGACAGCCCCAGAGGGAAATCAAGTGGGATTGCAGAAACCATGCTCGCCAAAGGGAAAAGGATGTGAAGTCAGGCAAAATTTTCAAACGCTAACAACGCACATTAAGTTCTATATTCAGCAGATAAATCCTTCAATGTTTGAAATAAAATAACTAGAATTGAACATGAACTCAGAGTAGTTGAATTCGGCTTCTTCAACAACAACAAGGAAATTCACAGCTAACCAGGAAATTGGTCCAAATGATTGATGGCTCTTTAAGAGAGGAGCGAGTAGGAAAAACAACGTGATCCCGATTGTAAGCAGCTCACCTGCCAGTCGTAAAGTCCAACCATCTACTGAACCAGCTGCTACCCAGACTCCTTGCTCACCCCCAATCTCCAACCCAGAGGGGAGCCATAAGGTGAATTTTAAGGATGGAATAAGAATTCTAAAGTCCCTTCCCCCTTCTTATTAGTTTTCTACTGTGGCTGTAAAAAAAAAATTACCAGAAACTTAGTGGCTTAAAATAGTACAAACCTGTTATTTTATATTTCTGGAGATCAGAAGTCTAACACAGGTCTCATCAGGCTAAAAATCAAGGTGTCGACAAAGCCTTATCCCTTTCTGGAGATTCTAGGGGAGAAGCAGTTTCTTGTCTTTCCAGTTTCCAGGGGCCACCTGTGTTCCTTCATCTGCGGCTCCTCCCTCCGTCCACAAAGTCAGCAGCATCTACAAGTCTCTCTCTGACTCAGACACCCAATCTCCCATCTCCCTCTTTACTCAGGACTGCTCTCGAGATTACATCAGGTCCACCTGGGGAACCCAGGGTCCCCCCCCCATCTCCAGGGCCTTCGTTTCAGCACATGTGCAAAGTGCATTCTGCCAAATAAGGTGATATGTTTACAGGTAGGTTCTGAGGACTAGGATATGAGTTTTGGGGGTCGGGGGTTGTCCAGGATTCTGCCTACTGTGTACGTCACACGGGTAAATTTTTCTGCTTGCACTTTTGGGCAAGTTTTAAAGCACTTATTTTGTGTGTGTGTTCAACTGTCATTGAAGAAAGGAGGGGACACAAAAAACTGACTGTACTTCACAGGAGAGTTCTTGGGGTTTTCGAAGGAACAGCTGTAACAGAATCATTCTTCCCACAGCCCTCAGTGGGGAAGGTGTCTAATTTGAATGTGCAGGGGGAAGTTATGCGAGGGCACTTGAAATAAACAGGTTTTTCAGGGAAGTGTTCTTGAACCCAGAATGCAAACAGAGACTGAGCAAAATCTTCCCTAAGACTAAAACTTTAAAACTCCCAAACCCTAACAGGAAAAGATATATGCACCCCCGTGTGCATTGATGGCAGCATTATTTACGGCAGGCGAGACACGGAAGCCACCCGAGTGTCCAGTAAGAGATGAGAGAATAAAGAAGATGTAGTATATTACACAGTGGAATATTACTCAGCCTTAAAAAAGAATGAAATCTTGCCATTGCTGACAACATGGATGGACCTGGAGGTTATTGTGTTAAGTGAGATAAGTGAGACAGAAAGACAGGAACCATATGATTTTACTTCCAAGCAAAGTCTAATTAACAAAAGAAACTGACAATGCAGAAGCAAATTGATGGTTGCCGTGTGGAGGGGGATGGGTGAAAGGGTGAAAGGGACTAAGCTGTACAAACTGGCAGTTACAGTTAGGCAGGGAGATACAGTACAGCATAGAGGATAAAACCAATAATATTGCAATAACTGCATGCTGTCAGATGGATGCTAGATTTTTCAAGTTGATCACTTCATAAGGAATATAAATGTCCAAGCTCTGTTACTGTACACCTGAAACCAATATAATATTATATATCAATAGTAACTGGAAAACAAATTAATTTTTTAAAATCCCCAATGAGGGATTAGAAAACATGGTTTCATAGACGAGGCAGCTTTGGATTGGAGATGAGGGAGAAAGGAACTGAGTTCTTTTTAAAGTGGTACCGTTCCTTTAAGAGCATGGCCCCTTGTGTAAGCAGGGAAAGGTTAGGTAACACTCAGAAGTCTGAAAGGGGATGTTTCTTGCTTGTTAAAAGCGACAGCTCGCACAGAGGACTGGGGTAAAGCTGGCTGTGATCATGAGATCTCCCTCCACTTCGTGCCGGGACTGCGGAAGGGCAGCGTCTGAAAATCTCCCACAACCTAGAACCAGGAGCATCTCAACCACGTCAGAACCACAGGGACAGTCCGAGCTGGAGCTGGGCGTCGACTCCTCCACCCTCACAGCCGGTGGCCCCTCAGAGTGCCGACGGGGCCTGCAGGCTGCAATGGAGCGAGAATGATACGTATTTCCATTCTTCTAATGATTTTTACACAGCAAACAATACAATATAAGCACTTTTTTATCTTGCTAAAAGATGATTGCTTACTTAACACTTTAATATTAGGAAGAAACATTAAAAAGCTTTTAAAGTGCTGTTGAAAATTTTCTGATATGGTCTTGACTTCCCGATAAGCGAGACGTGCCCATGAAGTAAGTGGAAGTTTCTCTTCACATCCACGTGCACATTAACCAGGGCCACTAGATACCAGTCAGAGTTAGGGCAATGTGCGATCCAGGACCCACACATGGCGAGGGACAATAGCCGAATTCCGAAAACTGAAAACTCCTCCCAGCCCCCAGAAACTGGCAGTTAGGGCAGCAGATCACGCGTCAGAAATAGAAGAGGCGGACGAACCGCCTGTGAGACTTACTCAGCAGCCCTGTGGGGTCCTTATTGATCAAATACCCCCAAAAGGAACAGGGAAGTCTCTCACCAGAAGGTTAAGAGAAAAGAAAGTAACCTCAGAGTCTCTTCACATTCAGCGCAGTCCTGTGTTTGCAGGTGCCAGGTAGCACGCAGCTCATGTTTCCTGTCTTTCCTTTGCAAGGATCTTGGCTCCGCAGCCGCACTAAGCTTCAGGGATGGTGAAAATGTTCCTCACATCCAAATTGTTCTCTGGGAGAGGAGACCACAGGCAGGCAAGCTCTGGTTTATTGAAAGGGCTAAATTTTACATGTTCCCTGGAATATAAATAGTTTAGTACTTGGAATCAATTCTCATAGAAACCGCACTGTGAATGAAATTATTCCCTTCGTAAATTTGCAAAAGTCTGTTAGCCTGTCTAGTTCTGAAAGTGTGGTTTCAGTGGCACTGTTTTAATGGCAGTGACCTCCCACTCGACTTTTTTTGAATATCCATTTTTTTTCTTTCACCTGGCCGCAGAGGTATGCTGCGACATGAAGTCCATGGTGTCTGAAAGTGTCTTCCTTCCCTGCTCACAGACTGTTATTGCCAAGAACGAGAAGTGAATTTGCCTCTCTGGGCCTAGGCCTTTATCTATCCATCCAGATATTCAGAGTCTCGACTCAAACTCCGGAAATACAAACACATGCAAGTCCACACTGCACGCCACTTTCTCCGTTCTTTTTCAGCGACGACTGTCTATGAGCAGAATGGGAGAGGTGCTGCCAGGCACTGCAAACTTCCTATGCCCGGGTGCCCCCAACCAGGTGAAAGCAAGCAGCCATCTGTCATCTGTTTCAGAGGTCCCATCAAGCCGGAAGCCAGAAGATTCCATGCAACACGGCTAGACCTATATAACATCCAAAAATATCTTGAATTACTGATTGACATTTAAAAATCGGATTGAGCCCTGGTCAGGTGGCTCAGTTGGCAGGAGCATCCCCCGTCCACCAAAAAGTCACAGGTCCGATCCCTGGTTGGTGCGCACGCACAAAAGGCAGCCGATCGATGCCTCCCTCCCGCCTCTCCCCTCCCCCTCCCTCTCTCCCCCCTTCTCTCTCTCCCTCTCTCCCTCTCCCCTCCCCTCTCTAAAATCAATAAAAACATATCCATGGGTGCGGGTTAAAAAAATAATAAAACTTGGATTGAACTCATTGAACTCATATACAATCTATCTTCTCCTAAAGAACTGAAGTTTGGCGAGCCCTGGCCCATGTTTTGAATGCTCTTCGATATTTGGTGGCTGTTGACCAGCCCTGGATGTCACTGTGCTTCTTCTCCACGGTAGTGGCTGCTCCTCAGGCTGCTGCCCCCCCCCCACCCCCCGTCTGCAGCAGGCAGAGCTCCTCGCGTTTGCGCGGAGCGCATGGGTCTGAGTCGCCAGCCTGACTCTACCTGTTCCGAGTCAGAAAGTCAATGGCAGTTCCTCTCAAACAGGAAGTGGGGGCTGAGCCTCAGGTTCAGTCCCCCCATTTCCCAGGCACCCCATTTCTAGGAGTGCTTGCGCTTGGAATGTCCTCCACTGACTGACTTCACTGCAGTACAGCTTCAGAACAACTTAGCTTGTTTATTAGGCCTGCAAGCAAACGGGGAAAACACTTGAGAAATGGACACACCGTACTCTTGCTTGTTCGACAAATAAGGGTCATGGGTCGTTGGAAAACATTTTCCCTGGCTATCTGACACATCTACGCTTTTAAAAGTTTTTTTAATCTTCTGAAAATGAAAAAACATACACATGGTTATATCTGACCCCAAGTGCAGCTCACAGGGCCTTTCGGCCGGCGTCATCCGTCACACCGCCCTGGGCTGGTCGAAGCTGTAGCTGCTCACCCCACAATCACACATCCGAGGGAAGCCTCCTGCCTCCCCATCTGCAGAACAGATTAGCGTCCTGAGACTCTCCCACACAGAAATTCCGGAGCCTCCCGTGGAATGGCACTTCAACCACTCAAAGGAAAAGTAAGTTCTCCTTTCTGTTAAAGCCCCAGTACTCCTCCTTAAAGCAAGCACTCACACAATCTTTCTGCCCTGTTTAAAACTTTTTTTTTCTTCATGAAATGCAGGACCAGGAAATTACTGGTACAACAACTCAGAGGCAATAGAATTGTAGTTTCTCTCTGTAGCTGATATAATACTCCCTATAAACTTTCGCCAGCGAGGTATTTGGGGGAGCGGAATGGATTTTAATCTAAACTGGATTTGTAGGCTGCATTCCCTAATTTGAACAATCTCTTCCAGCATTTCAGACTATTGAATAAAAGCCCCGTCTTTCAGCTTTTGCGCACTTGTCCTTGGATTCCCAAAGATGTTTCCTGAGCCCTGTCATGACTGGGAGGTCGAGGGTCGGCCATGCGTGTTCTTGAATGGAGACAGTGAAGTAAGACCAGCCCTTCACCCAGGTGACCCCAGTCACCGGCTGCTGTGCGGTTCTTCCCACAGACCCCGGCAGACTCACTCGCTGCAGAGGCCTCACCGATGACCACGGAAAGCACACCGGACCCTTTCGTAGGCGCTGGGCTGAAGCGGTGAACAAAGCCCCTGACCTTCAGAGGTGCATTCTAAACAAACAATGAACGAGCAAGTAGAAGATCATTCACTTAATTAGTGCAGGTCCAATAGAACAAAACGTAGAGAGAGCAAAGAGGGGGCGCCATTACTAGAAGGTCATCGGGGGAGGCCCCACGGAGAAGGTGACGTCACAGTGAAGATGTGGCATCGAGAGAAGGTGTAAGAAGCGAGATTCGTAGGCTGCCCCTGATCTAGCGCCTACTTTTTGTACATCCCCTAAGCCAAGAATGGTTTCTACATCTTTTAATTATTAAAAATAATCAAAAGAATATTTTGTGCCCTATAAAAGTTCCAATTTTAGTGTTTCTAAATCAAGTTTTCTGAAAGCACAGTCATGTCCCTCTGTCTGTGTGTTGTCGACGGCTGCTTCCGCAGAACAGCGGCAAAGCCGAGTAGGTGCAGCAGAGAGCTGGTCTGCAATGTCGAAAACATGGACTCCTCCGCCCTTGACAGAAAAAGCTTCCTGGCCTCTAACCCAGAGCACAAGGATCCCAGGAGATGTTTTTTCATTTTTATGCTATTTTTCAGTACCTACAGACTTTCAATTTAGATTCTTATTACAGATTTTATCTTTTGCTATTTACCTATATTAACTGAATTTAATGATTTGCATTGCATGAAGACCTCTTTAATATCAATATAATGATCCATAACTTAGTTTGGTTACATTGAACTGACTACGGCTTTGCACACCCTAACTTTGATTCTGTCTAATTCAGCTGTCAGTGCCCTGCATCCAAAGAGACCAGGGGGTCACTGAAGTCGGGCAAGTTGGGTTTACAACTTGTTGCCCTGGGGGGGACCACGCACCATGAGGGGCCATGCCGTGTTCCTCAGTGAGAGGGTGTGATAGGTTCTGCTTCGCGTTACCTGGTTTGGAAGCAGGCTCAGGAAAGGAGGGCTTGACTAAGGATTGCTGGATGTCATGAAGTGGGGAGATTGCATGATTTTATCTTTAAAATTTTTATCTGTAAGATGCAAAGAATGGAGCCAGGCTAACCAACAGCTGGTAAAGCAGAGGTCACTCATACTGACCCTGTTAATCCTGAGAGAAGTGTATCTGAGCATGCTTGTGGTTTGGGCAATTTTTTCTTTTTTTTTTTCTTTTTATCTGTGTTCAGACATGACTACAAAGTGGCTTTGTTTCTCTTGATCCGTTCTGGTAACAGAGTGACCTTCGGATGCTGGTGTTCTGTGAAGCTGTTACATGACAGAAGAATGCTGCGGGCCACTTAGGAGCAGGAGACCAGACCCCCCAGCAACACTAAGGCCTAGATGATGTGAGAAGAAGGCAACGAAGATTTGTTATTCGAACTGTTCTTCAAAAATGGAGACATAAAGATATTTCCAAATAATCAAAGGCTGAGATAATTCATTGCTAGCAAACCTGTCTTACAAGAATACTAAAGGAAATCGTTCAGGTAAAAAGGATGTGACGTCAGACCAAAAATTAAATCCACATGAAGAAATAAAGAGCACCAATGCAGGTAATTCCTTAAATATAACAGAAAGTCAGAATATATTGTTCTCTTTTCTTCTCTTGACTGATGCAAAGTACATAAAACTATAACTTCTATTATGTAATATTTAAGGAAATATATGACAATAATATATATGACAATAATAGCACAAAGGAAAAGAGAATCATATTAGAGAAAAATTTATTTTTATTGGAATTAAATTAGCATTAACCTGAAACAGATTATTTTAAAGTAAGATGTATGTTGCAATATCTAAGGAACCATTAAAAAATTTTTTTAAGGAATTAAAGTCATATCCTCACAAAGATGTAGTTAAAGCTAAAAAAGGCAGTAAAGGAGGAAGGAGGAAGAGTTTAGAGCAAAATGGCTGATTTAAATCCAATCATATCAATAATTACACTAAATGTAAATGCATTAAACATCCCAATCTAAAGATCTAAAAATAGAGATTGGCAAACTTATAAATGTGTGAAATGGTACTACCATATTGAATCCGTAAGACACAAACTTCAGTTTTAACAACACAAAGGGGCTAAAAGCAATGGAATTGAGAGATCTGTGTTAGGTAAATAGCAGCCATAAGAGAGCTGGAAAGACTGTATCAGTACAAAAAAGAACACTTTCAGTTCAAAAAAATGATATTCAATCCATTCAATAGGAAAATATAAAATACATAAACATAAATGTACCTAAAAATACATTAGGTTAAAAAAAGGCCACCGAAGGGAGAGAGACTTCGGCAAGTAGAAATGTCAGCGCCGCACTCTCACGGTGAGAAGAGCAACCGGACAGAAACTCGGCAGAGACGTGGGGCACGTGGGCAACGCGGTGGGCCGCTGGCGCCTCATGCCCCGCACAGCAGCGCACGCGCCTTTCCAAGGCCAGACGGAACATTCTCCAGGAAAAACCATAGCCTAGGACACAAGACATGCCTTCACAAGTTTAAAACAATTAAAGCAACACAAAGCACAAGATTACAAATCAACAACAGAAGGAAATCCAGGGACTCATGAATATTAGAAATTAAACCACATACTTCTAAATAACCCATTATATTTTCATTTAATGTGAAATACCCAGAAAAGGCAACTCTGTGGAGGTAGAACGCAGACTGGTGGTTGCTCGGAGCCGGGAGCGAGAACCAGGAGTTACTGCGAATGAACACCAGGAATCGTCACAGGTGATGCAAATCTTGTCAAACTAGAGTGTGGTGATGGTTGTGTACCTGTATAAACTTACAAAATAATCATTGAATTGTACCTTAAAATGTGAGAATTTCATGGTAAGCCATGTATGTACGGTATGTAACACTTCCAAACAATCGATAATTTAGAGAAGACGTAAAAGAAAATTAGGAAGTACTTTTCTCTAAATGAACATAAAATGACAACATACCAAAATTTGTGATGGTTGCTGAAGCGCCACTTCAAGGAAACTTTACATCAGTAAGAGCCTCCATTAGAAAATAAGACCATCTTATAAGACCAGCTAAAGACTAGAATAAGAGCCAATTAAACCCAACTGAGGAAGACTAAAGAAAAGAATAAGTGTGAGAGGGGGGACAATTAATAAAATAGAAAACTAAGAACAAAAAGTGTCACCTAAGCCCAAAAAAGCTGGTTCTTTGAAAAGTTCAATAAAATTGAGACACTTGGCCAGATTGAGCAAGAAAAAAAAAGACATTAACTAAGATCAGAAATGAGAGCTATAACATCAACATATTCTACAGATAGTTAATGATAAGGAAATAGTCTAAAAAATTTCATGAAAGTAAATTCAAAACTTAGATGAAACAGACAAACTCCTTGAAATACACACACAAACGGAGCTCACCACTACTGATAAAATAGATAACTTAAATAGCCTCATATATATTAAAGAAATTTAATTTGCAATTAAAGAAACCATCTTACTTTGAAAATTTCACACCTAGGTTGCTTTAATAGTAAATTCTTCTAAACATTTAAGGAAGAATTAACACCAATTCTGTATAAACTCTTTTTAAAAACTGAAGAATAGGGAACACTTTCCAGCGTATTCTATGAAGCCTTGATCCCAGCCAGACAATGACATTGCAGGAAAATGACAGACCTATATCCCTCGTGAATATAAATGCAAAAATGCTAAACTTTTCAGCAAATTAAGCTATATAAAAAGAGTGGAGCACTCACGACCAAGTGGAGTGTTCTTAGGAACGTCAGGCTGATTCAACACTCAGAAGTCAACAAATGTAATTCTTACATTCACAAACTGAAGAGAAAAAACATCATCTCAACCGATGTGCAAAAAAGTATTTGACAATGTCCAACCTCTACCCCAAACTGTGAAATCTCATCAAATTAGAAATAGAATTTTGACATGATTAAGCACCTCCAACCCACTCCAACCAGGAGAAAACCGCGAGGCAAACTAAAATGAGGTTGCCTAAAACACCTGACCAGGACTCCTCAAAAACGCCAAAGTCATCAAAGACAAGAAATGTTTGGGAAACAGCTGTGCCTCTTTAGACTCCCTTGGGCTATCACAACCAAATGTAATGTGGTATTTTGGAGTGGATTCTGGAAAAAGGCATTAAGAACTTTAGTCAGTTAAGACAAAGGAACAAAATACTGAAACATGCAACAACATAGATGACTCGGAAAAGCATAATGGTAAGTGAATGGAATCAGGCAAAAAAAGAGTATGTATTGCATATTATTCCAGTATCGGCATATTATTCCAGCATTGAGGAGAGTTGCCTAACACTGCTGTGGGGTAACAGCCTGGGAAGTCTTCCCGGTGTCTGGAGATTTTACTGCTCTATCTCTTTACCTGTTTAAAGGGTGGTCCACTCGTTCCAGAAAGACTTTCCATGCTCTTTACTTGAAAAACCTGGAAAAACTACATTATAATTTTAATTTATTTTTATTGAATTTATTGCTGTGACATTGGTGAGTAAAATTGTATCGGTTTCCAGTCTACAATTCTATGATCCGTTATCTGTGTATTATACTGTGTGTTCGCCCCCCAAGTCAAGCCTCCTTCCACCACCATTTATCCCCCCTCTACCCTCCTATGCCTTCCCGTGCCCTCTTTCCCTCTGGTAACCACCATGCTGTTGTCTGTGTCTGTGGGTTACTGGGGCTTTTTTCCTTAATCCCTGTACATTTTTCACACGGCTTCCCAACCCCCCTCCACTCCGACAGCTGTCGGTTTGTTCTCTGTCTCTATGAGTCTGTTTCTATTGTTTGTTCATTTATTTTGCTCTTTAGATTCTACATATAAATGAAATGATAAAATAACAGTGATATTTTGTGTAATATTCCTAGATAACCTTCTGTCTTTTTCCATGCCTGTATCTACTGCCTTGTCTTTATTTATAGGCAAAATCTTGGAAACCTATAAAAATGAGTTTGTGGTTATCTAGAAATGTACAAGAACTTTTTTATCCACTCATCTACTGATGGGCATTTGGGCTGCTTCCAGGCCTATTGCAAACACAGTCATGAACAGAGCAGTGCATATATTCTTTTGAATTGGTGTTTCAGGTTTCTTTGGATATATACCCAGAAGTGGGATTGCTGGGTGAAAAGGCAGATCCATGTTTAATTTCTTGAGGTATCTCCACATTGCTTTCCACATAGCTGCAAAAATCTGCCTTCCCACCAAGTGCACAAGAGTTCCCTCTTATTCCACATCCTCCATGGGCCCTTGCTGTTTGCTAATTTACTGATGAGAACCATTCTGACAGGTGTGAGGTGATATCTCATTGTGGTTTTAATTTGCATTTCTCTAATAATTAGTGATGTTGAATATCTTTTCATATGTCTATGGGCCATCTGTATGTCCTCTTTAAAGAAATGTCTATTCAGGTCCTTTGCCCATTTTTTTAGTTGGATTTTTTTTTGTTGGTATTGAGTTGTATAAGTTCTTCATAAATTTTGAATATTAACCCCCTATAAGATGTATCATTGGCAAATATATTTTTCTATTCAGTGGGTTGTCTTTTTTTAATCCTCACCTGAGTATATGTTCATTGATTTTTTAGAGAAAGGAAGAGACAGATGAAGAAAAGAAAGAAAGACAGGAAGGAAGGGAGGGAGGGAGGGGAAGAAAATGAAGGAAAAAAGGAAAGAAATAAAGAGAAAGAAAGAAAGGCAATGTGAGAGAGAAATATCAATCAGTTGCCTCCTGCACGCACCCCAACTAGGTATCGAACCCCCAACCTAGGTGTGTGCCCTGACCCAGAATTAAAACCACAACCTTTTGATGTATGGGTGACACTCCAACAACTGAGCCGCCTGGCTGGGCTGGGTTATCTTTTGATTTTGTTGATGGTTTCCTTTGTTTTCCAAAAACTCTGTAGTTTGATGTACTCCTAATTGTTTATTTTTTCTTTTGTTTCCCTTGCCCAAGGAGATATGTCAGAAAAAATATTGCTACAGAAAATTGTGTGAGATTTTACTGCCTATGTTTTCTTCTAGGAGCTTTATGAATTCAAGCCTAACATTTGTTTCTCTCCCCCTCCTCCTCTTCCTCCTTTTTCTCCTCCTCCTCCCCCTCCTCCTCCTTTTTCTTCAAGAAGAGCCTTTGACATTTCTTATAATACTGGTTTGGTGGCAATGAACTTCTTTAGCTTTTTCTTGTCTGGGAAGTTCTTTATTTCTTCTTTAATTTTAAAGGTCAGCCCTGCTGGGTAAAGTATTCTTGGCTGTAGGTCTTAGCTTTTTATCACCTTGAATATTTCATGTCAGTCTCTTCCGACCAAAAATGTTTCTGTTGAGAAATTAGCTGACAGACTAATGGGAGTTCCCTGGTAGGTAACTGTCTGCCTTTCTCTTGCTGCTTTTAATATTCTCTCTTTGACTGTAAGTCCTGCAGTTTTAATTATGAGGTGTCTTGGTGTGGGCCTCTTCAGGTTCATCGTGTTTGGGACTCTGTGTGTCCTGGACTTGTGTGTCTTTTTCCTTCACCAGGTCAGGGAATTTTTCAGCCATAATTTCTTGAAACAAGTTCTCAATCCCTTGCTCTCTCCCTTCTCCTTCTACTAACTCTATGGTGTAGATGTTGTTGCATCTCATGTTGTCCCAAAGATCCCTTAAACTACCCTCATTTCTTAAAATTTGTTTTTCTTTTTGCTGCTCCGACTGGGTGTTTTCTGCCACCTTGTCTTCCAATGCGCCGATCCGATCCTCTGCTCCAGTCAGCCTCCGGTTTATTCCTTCTGGGTGTTCTTCATTTCAGACATGACAGCCTTCGTTTCTCACTGGTTCTTCATGGTGTGTCTGTCCTTTTTCATACTGCTGAAGTTCTTAGGAAGTTTCTTAACGTTCTCTCTATGTTCCTTAAGCATCCTTGTAATTATTTTTTTGATCTTTGTATCTGGTAAGTTTCTTGCCTCCATTTCATTTAGCTCCTTTTTCCAGAGGTTTATCCTGTTTTTTCATTTAGGTCATGTTTCTCTGTCTCCCCATTTGTGATGCCTTTTTGGGTTTGTTTCTGTATATCAGGTAGAGCTGCTGTCACTTCCAGTCTTGGTAGGGTGGCCTTACGCACTAGGTGTCCCGTGGAGCCCAGTGGGGAAGTCTTCTTGACCATCTGAGCTGGGTGCTCCAGGAGTGTCCCTCATTGTCATTGAGTCTTGATTTCTATTGGCCTACTTGTGCATGGAATGAATCGTTAGGATGGCTGACTG
Organism: Tonatia bakeri; assembly: GCA_004024845.1. Lineage (NCBI taxonomy): Eukaryota > Metazoa > Chordata > Mammalia > Chiroptera > Phyllostomidae > Tonatia > Tonatia bakeri. Next base: position 34,133 of record PVIA01008462.1, on the reverse strand, counting down.
AGAATCGACCCTTACCACTATGTCTGAGCTGCTACGCAGACACTGACCACACGAAGCGGAATTTATCTCAGCAGGATCTGGCGCCTGCCACGATCTCCTTGCCACTTGTGAAGCTCCTGTAAATGATCCTGCTCTGATGTTGTCTGAAGTTGGCCACTTGGCGTGTTGGTTGTGGGGCGCCCTTGGCAGGAACTATGGTGCAGGCGATGTCAGATGCTGCCTGTGACTGGCTGTGGGCAACCTGTTCGGAGCTGCAGAGTGACCCACAGTTTGTGGCTGCCTCTGCTGGGCCTGGGTGTGTGCAGGGAGGATGAAACTGCGCACTGAAGATGACTTTTACCAGCACCTGGCCTGGGAGAAGGTCAGCAAGTCCCAAGGCACCGTGAATTCTGCCTCTGCCTGCCTCTGCCTGTGGGCTGTCAGTGAAGGAGCCTCTGGCAGTCTTCAAGTGGCATGAGGCTGGTTCTCAGTGAGTCACCAGGTAGAGGTGAGTCGTGTTCACCAGACTGATACAGGTTCAAACTCGTGCCAGTGCTAGTCTGAGGCCACTCAGCAAATGCCCCAGGGTATGCTAAGTCTAGCTGCCACCCACTGGGTGCTTGCACACCTTTGTGGCAGGTCAGGGTCTCAGAGAGCCATCAGGGTGAGGCCAGCAGAGTTTATCAGGGCCAAACAGACCAAGATTTGGCCATATAAAGTGAGGATTCACCGCCAGTTGGGCACGGGGGGAAAATGGCTCACATACTAAAGTCCTTCACACGACTCAGTCTGTCCCAAATTCTGCCAGGAGCCCAACCTCGCAGGGGCAGCCATGGGTTGGGAGGAAGGAGCCAGTGGATCTCCAACGAGAGGGAGGTGCTGGTCAGGCTTGGGGGGAGGTGAATGGAGTGGCCTCGCTCCAAAGCCAAACAACTCAGTCACTGACACCCTGAGTCTGCCCAGACCTCCACACCGCAGCCCAGGCAGCTGACTCCTCACCGGGTGTGAACTCTGCAGGGTGGGGTGACAGGGAGTCCAGAGGGTGAGGAGACTATTGCTTTCCCCCAGGCTGCCGTAAGGAGGAGAGTGCTCCACCCAAGAAAGATGGCGTCTGCGGTATGGGAGAGGGACTCAGCACAGGGATCCTGGCAGCCGTCCCTACAGCTCTCTTCCCAGAGCCACAGACCCCAGTCTCTCCTCACAGGACTCTTGTCCATGCTGCCCTCCCTCCACCAGAGCCAGGGTGATGGCCACAAAAGAGATTTTGAGTGTCGGCCATTTAGCAGGGCTCCTGTGTCTCCAGCAGACTACAGTCTCTCCTTGGTGGACAGAGCCCCCGCTGCTTTGTACAGCCAGGTGTTATGTGGGCACCTCTTCCCAGGTCTGGTCCCCAGGCTGGGGAGCTTGGCTTAATGTGGGGACCCCCATGCTTGTCAGAGGAAACCTTTGTAGCTGAGAAATCCCTCTGGAGTCTCAGCTGCCACCCATGGGAGCAGGGCCAGCCCTGTTTGCGTCTCTGCCAGTCTCCATGTGACTTCTCCTGCAAATCTTTGGTTATGAGACTTCTCTTCAGCTAGACTTCCGTTGGTTATTCAGGCTGATTTATCTACATTTAATGGTAACCCCAGTTTGGTCCTGGGTGGGGGCAAGTGTAACATCCACCTACCTCACTATCATCTTTGATCCCCCCAAGAACACAGGAATTTAATAGAACGAAGTACCTGCTACTTGACATTGCTATGTAGGCCTGGGGCTGAATACTAAATTAATCATAATGCATTACTCCCAGGAATTTTAATTCAGCTCAGCTCATGCCGGTGGTTGAGGAGAACAGGGGGACTCCCAGGACTGGGGCCGGGGGGTGGGGGTGCTGCGCAGGCAGAGATGGCCGGCCACTCTCCCAAGGTCACGGAGGCAGAGTTGGGCTGGCTGTGGAGCTGGGGAGCTTATCGCTTTCTCCAATATTCTCTCTCCTTCAAGGATACCCTTTTTTGAAATATATTTATGTGCTTTTTCCCTTTCCTTTTTTTGTACTGCCTTCAACCACCTTCGAGCAGCTGGTTTCAATGAACACTCTGAAAGCCAGCAGATTACTCCCAACTGAGGTGTCCAGCCTTGACCGTACACCCTTCCTGGCTGGTGTTTTGTGTCTTCTTACTGTTCTTTCCCATAAGAATAAATATATTTGCTTTTCTTACACATATTTTTTAAATACTTTTTATTTTTGCCAAAGATACAGCCACCCCCCCCCACGCCCAGTTCCCCAGGCTCATGTTATTGGAATAGCTGTTTAATCCTTTCTCCCCTTTGATTTCACGTCCAATTCATCAGCAAGTCTTTCCAAATGCTGTCCCCTTTTCGAAGCTCTTGTTACCTCCCATCCGTCCTCCTGGGGTGACCTTTCCTCTCTGCCTGCATTCACCCTCTGTGCGGCACCCGGCCCTGTGTGCTGCTGCAGCACGTCAAAGTACCTGTTCACGGAAACCTCTTTCTGTACGAGAGTCTGCACTTCCCAGATCCTGCTGTAATGAATCTGAACTTGAGCGTTCAGCATTCAGTCCCTTGGATCAGCTTCTCTTCTGTACATCTTATCCATCTCACAAAATTCTGTTTGCTTTCCCCACTCAGAGCTTCCTATGCACTAATTTTCACACAGGCTTCTCACAAATAAACATAAAATAGATACTATCGTCATCTCCATGTTCCCTATGAAGAAACCAAGAATTGAAAGAATGAAAATAACTCGCCACGGGTCATTCAGTGTGTGGGCGGCAGAGTCGTGACTTTATTGCACATTGTCCTGACTGCAAAGCCTCCACAGTCTTCATGGTTACAACCTGCCACCACCTCCCCACATGCCTGCCTTCGCGGGCACCTCTTCCTCCGGGAACCTCTCCTCCAGGCGACTCACCCAGCTGCTCACTGCCTTCCACGGCTCCTGCGTCTGGCCTAGGTCCTACCCAGGTGTGTCTGTTCGCTCTGATCACAGGCGGCCACCATTCACCACAGACATCGCAACTTGGAAAACTACACATGTAAAGTGTCCAGTTTCTTAAACATGAACCATAAGTATCTGTCAAAAAAAAAGTGAAAAGACAAAGAATGGAAGCTCTTCGTTTTCAAGAGCCTCTGAGTTCTGTATCTCTGAAGCTTTTCAGTGGCTAGCACCCTGCTCTGCACACACACAGTGAACACTCAGCCGAGGGAAGCCGCCGGCTGCCTGTGCTACGCGTGCTTTAAACAGGCCAGTGCATACAGATGCTGCTTCCTTTTGTAAGAATCCCTGAAGTTATCTGGGTTCTCTTGGACTGGTCCTCTTTCGTGCACGGGTGCGCAAAGATCAGGCCAGCGAAGGCTGTGTATGAAAAAGCACCCAGAGGCTGGAGCGCCTTCCCCCCACCCTGCTGCCCGGGGTGGGCGGGGGGCAGAGGTGGCGGCTGGGCGTCTTCCCCAAAGCGGAAACAAAATAGCACTGAACATGGCTGAGAAATAGTTGAACATGAGAAAAATTAGAAGCCATTTAACACTTCAGGTCTGACATGATGCCCACTAGTGTTGCCAGTGAGAAGTTCGCATGTTAAAGCAAACGGGCTGCGAGAACGAAAGCGGAAAGCGAGAAGTGACGTTCACACTGGCAGAGCACGCTGCCCTGCCCTTCGCGTTTTCCCGATCCCCGTTCCCACCCGTAAAAACACCGGAAAACAACTACTGCCACTACCCCAATGCTACTTGCATTGCCATTTAAACACTATGAGATTAAGTCATTTCTGCAAAACCAATGAGTCGTGGAATTGGGGCCAGGATTCAGGTTTTCTCAATCGCAATCTGACGTCCTGACAGCTGTGGCTTCGCTTTCAGCAGGGAACTTCCGCGGCCCGCGGGTGACCCCGGGTTCCATTTGTTGGACAATGCTGCCACCTGCTGGTGAGCTTTCCAAAAATTCATTGTAGCAAACCCTAAAGTGGCAACAAGGTAAAATACCCAGCGCAAGACTACAACCGCAGCACCTTCTGATGGTTCGCTCCACTCTCCTGCCGAGCCTGCCCAGACACCCCTTTCTGCAATGGCCAAATGAATCCCGCAAGACCAAATGTCTAAGCATTTACTTCTTCTCCATTCATCTTCTTTACTTTCCAGAACGTGCATGTTTGGGAGACCACCGAACTTTTATACAATATGCTGTCAGATTCAGTGTCTACTGAGAATGGGAAGGAGTGACTTCCGATTCTGTGTGCACCTGAAACTCATCTGGTGAGGAGGCTCTTCTCCAGGTGTGAAGGTCAATCTTATGTCCATTTAGGTGGGCCCTGGGGCGCCAGGTGAAACCTGTGTGGAGGTGTCTGTGAGGTCGTTTCCAGGTGAGCCTGGCATCAGGATCAGAGGACTCAGTTGCCCAAGTCACCCACCCTCCCAGGGTAGCGGGACGTCACTGACCCACCGTGGACCAGAACAGGACAGGAGGCCGGGCAGGAGCAGTCGCCTCCTCTCCAGCCTCGCCAACTGAGCTGCGGGCTGCCTCTCATCCCCTCTGGTCCTGCTTCAGGGCTGCGGTTCACACCAGGCGCCCCCTAGTTCTCAGACGGTGGAGCCCTGACTGAGTTACTTCTCTGGCTGGCCTGGGTCTCCCGTTTGCAGGCCCTGAGGCTCCTCAGCCTCCATAATCCTGTGAGAAGATCCCGTCACACACATGAGGTACAGAGGTGGTAGGGAAACCTGGTTTATAGTTGTAATGCAAATAAATAAGATTTAATTACACAAGAATTATTTTAGGTTCTCACAAATGTAAACTGACTTTTGCCCACCCCTACATATATATGAATGAAAGATATGCGATACATGAGAGATATCAGAGCATATATGTAAGGTATATGTTCTATGTGAGATACCTATCCTGAATCGGTATGTATGATATGTTGGAATGTGTTGGTATATGTCATGTATATGATATGTGGTGAGAGAGGATATGAGATGTACGACACACTGGTATGTATCATATACATGCTACAGGGTGAGAGCGGAGAGGTGATGTGTGCAGAGACAGGTCATATCTACGTAGATCTGTATGTTCCCCATTGGTTGTCTCCCTGGAGAACCCTGATTAATACACATTTTGGTACCAAGGGTGGTTTTAGAAGAACAGAATGTTAAAGCTGAGTTTTCAGAGTGGGGCTTGGGTTTCCGGAACTGGCAACCTGATTGATCAGACCTAAAGGTGCTAGTGGCCCAGTCTCTAGGGATGAAAGGACAGCACCGACGGCCACAGCATGGCTTGTCGGGGAAGACCCGCAGCCGGTCTGCACTGGGCACTCCTGATCAGTCAGTGCCTCATGTAAGTGGGAGCCGGGCAACTCTGTGTGCCCACTTTCTAACGTTTTTGAAAACAAATTTGATTATCTTGGTGGGCTGCCCCTAACGCCCATGGACAAATTGGTGAGGCGAACAGAGCGTGAGCCCAGGGATGTGAGTTACCGGCTGGAGCGCAGCATCGGCAACCTGGGTGCACACCCTGGGGAGAGCTGGGAGTGAAGACCGCCACCCGCAGGCCACTGGCCTCCTCCTGCCTCTGAACCGACAGGGCCGAAAGGGGGTGGCAGTGCAGGCAGGATCTCTGGTTCACAGCGAGGGGGGAGTGGACGGCTGTTCCTCCGCAGCCGAGGCCAGTGATCCCTTCAGTGTCCTATAGGGCCCCAGTGTCATTGTAGTCCATGGGAACACCAGCCAGCCCCAGCAGGGCTGCTCACGGCCGGCCCTGCAGGAACGAGGGTCTGGCTCGGCGGGTGGGTAAAGGACCATGACCGATGGAGGTACTGGCTGCAGGCCAGGGGACTGCAGAGGGGGTGGTGGGGAAGGGTGGTTAGGAGTGCCAGCTGCACCCACGTGACTAGCTACAGGAAGCAGGGCTGTTTGTGCATCTGCCCACCCCCACCCCCCCACACAGACAGTTTCTTTCCTCTCGTTCCCTTATCCTGTGAGGAAGACACATTGATTTCATCCCACAGTAATTTTGTGTCATTCCTTTAACACCATAGCACAAGTGATGGGATGTCACGCAGGAGAGTAACACACCACTCAGGGCCACTCAGAGACTTTTCTTCTCGGGAAGGAGTTAGCCCATGTTCGCTTGTGCACAGCCTAGCTGTCTCATCACAGGCAGAACAACTTTTTACGTCTTTCTCTAGAGATTAAGTCTGGTTTAAGGAAACGCACACAGGTGCCAAGTTGACAAGAGATGGACTTGCGGCAGCTAATTTTGTGCATCAGCTTGAGGGAGCCACAAGGCGCCCATAGTGAGCAGTGTTTCTGGGATTCTCTGTGGGGACGTTTCCGACTGTGATCAGCATTTGTATCAGTGGACCCCGCACAGTGATCGCCCTCCCCAATGGGGTTGCTGCACGCCACCCGATCCGTTCAGGGCCTGTCAAGAAGGAAGGAAGGGTAGAGGAGGGGGAACTGGCCCTCTTTCTTGCCTCACAGACCGAGCAGGGACACCCTATCTCCTCTTCTCTGGCCCTGAGACCAGGATGCACGTCGTCCTCTCCTCGAGTCCTCGGCCCCGACTGGGGCGCATCACACCGCCGCCTCCCTGGGCCTCTAGCTAGCAGGTGGCAGACTGCGGGGCTGGCTGGCCAACCTCTGGGATCGCATTGGCCAACTTCTCGTAATAAACGTCCACGTATGTACACACCCCCACCCCTGTGCATATCCTATTGGTTTTGTCTGTCTGGAGAGTACTCTCCTGAACTTTCTAATTCTGTCATTTCTGGGGTGGGGTCGGGGGGGACTGTTATTTTTAACAAGCGTCCCAAGTGATTACCACGGTGGGGAGAGCGGCAGAGCTGACTTGGGCGGACGGCGCATCCTGGCCCTCCCCAGCGGCGTCTCCGCGAGTCCGATCGGGTCATAGCACCTGTCGCAGACTCCGTTCTGCACATGGGGACGGCAGCGGAGTCCCATCACTGCACATTCTCTAAAAGGACTTCCACTGTGGACACCCTTCTTCCAAAAGAAAGCCTTCCGGCTAGCCATAAAATCGATCTACAGAAGGCAAACCCACATGTGACAACTGAACTTTCACAGACGAGAACATGGGGAGAAGCTCACGACATATTTGAGAACACAGTGGCACCTCCGATGAATCATCCCACTGGAACCCCAAAGGGTAGCCAAGTGCTGTGAACCCCGCAAAACAAAGGGAGACGAGGACAGAGACCGTCAGTGTCGGTGGGTGTATGGATGTAAGAAAGGGTTTCTGGGCTAGAGGTTCTGCCACAGCCCTCTGCCCACTCGGAACTGGACCGAATAATGTCCGAGCGGAGACGACCACCAGGACAAACCGTGAACTGTTAGGGGCTCCTGGATGCAACTGGGTTGGCCCATGGCCTCCACACACTGAGGCCCAAAGCCCTGCACATGGGAGAGAATGCATGAGGAACTAGCTCGACTTGGAGAGCGCTGGACATGCAAACGCAGGAGCTGGAAGGCGGCGGAGGCTGGCCAAGGATGGACTGGCCTGGGGGAGGTGGGTGGAGCTGTCATCAGGTGCTGCGAGGACCCCATCCTGTGATTAACTTGTAAACCAGCACTGGCGACAGGCCAGGCGAGTGAAACCACCTGTAACTCGTTCCAATAAAGGACGAGAACGCAGAAGCTCTGTGAGTCCCGGGACCCCCTCCTGTGTCCCCAGGCCCCTCGGCACTTAGCATCACAGGGACTGCGGAACTTTCCCACGGTGAGCAGGCAGATCGTCCAGGAACGGGCTGCTTGGGACTGAGGTCGCTGTTGGGCAGTCGGCTCTGCCAGCTCGGGCTGCAGATCCGCTGCCTCAGAGGCACCTTCTTCTGGCCTTTAAAAACCCTCGCCGTCTGCTCCCTCACATGCTGCATGTCTGCGGCTGTTGCCGTGCAGCTGCCCTTCGCTCCGGCCGGAGTTCACCCGTGAGAGAACAGCAGAGCCAGGGCTGACCGTGTCACACCTCGGCGGTCCTGCCGCCGGAAGGACTCTACCAAGAGCTTCATCCAAAGTGACAGCAGGGTTATAACCACCAACCCTCACACTCTACGGAACCACAAAAGACTCCCCAAACTCAAAGCAATCCTGAGAAAGAACTAAGAGGGAGATATCATGCTCCCTGATATCAAACCGTACTACAAAGTTACAATAATCAAAACAGCATGGTACTGGCATAAACACACACACACAGGTGTGTGTGTTTGTGTGTGTGTGTGAGATTATATATATAATCACACCCTTGGCTTTCGCCTTTCAGCCCCTACCCTCTGCTCCGGGCTGTGGCTGCCTCCCAGCCCTCTTTAAGGAAGGTGAAAGGTGTCCAAGGTCACACAGGCTGAAGAGCAGGGCCTCGAAAACAATGCAACAGAGAAAAGAGGGAAACTAGACAGTTTGTTTTGTGTATTTTTACATGAATACTAATAAATTTCTCATTTTCTCTAGAGCAGCAGGCTCTTTGGTCAATGAACTTCTTGATCCTGAGAAGTGTAACCTTTTATTTCCAGAGAAATACAATTGGTATCTTTGAGAGGGACCTTCTGGGGCCTTTAAAGTAGAAAAAAAGAACTTCACTGGTATGAATAACAATAGTAATTGTTGAGTAAAAAGCAAACTCTATTAACAGTTGATTCTTTGTCATAAACCTATTTTTCTTAAAAATATGAGTATGAAATATAAAGCTAAGATTATCTCATAAAAAAATCACAGGATATTTTTAAACATTTATACTAGAATAGTAAAGTATAAATTTAAATAAATATTTAACTCTATTCTCATAGTGTGTTTCAAATATCTATGTCTAAAATAATTTTAAATAAAAATTATGGCACAGATAAAATAATGATGCCTTTTAACTAAAGGAGAAAACATCATTACCCTTATTTATTCATTCCACAAATATTTATTTGTTGAACACCTGCAATGTTCCAGGCACTGCTGTAGATGCTTGGGATTCATCAGTTAAAACAAAAAGAAAAAGAAAAGGAGATCTCCATCAGCGTGGAGCTTATATTCCCACCTGGAGAGAAAGAAGTGAAGAAAGAACATGTTGTCAGTAGCCATCTAACATGTGAGAAGTTAACACGTGCCTTGGGGGGGAGAGAAAAAAGAAAAAAAGAATTTAACAGGGTAAAAGAGATCAGAAGTGCCACGCTCACATGTGTGAGACCCTCCCACCCAATCGGGTACGTGTGTTTTTTCCTCACACCAACATTTTAATGAAACGTGCTACAGTGCAGAACACCCTGTGTTAAGAAGGCCGCGTCCACAGGTGCCTCTGACCGGGTCCGGTGCAGAGCACCACCCTCTGAAGGGGCCGCTCCTCCGGAATTCCAGCCGAATGAAATTCCCTTCATTTCTTCACAACCTACATCACGTAAAGCAGTCCGAACAACAGTCCCATCCAAAACTTACAGGACATCGAAACTTATTTTCTTCTGAACATTTTCTCAGGTAAAACAGTTCAGCTAAAACTCTACCACCATTTGTTCCTTTGCTTGAGAAACCAGAAAATTATGAGGTGTTATTATTCAGTGTAAGTACAGGAGTAGGCCTGAACTGGACAATGTGATCGCGTAACTTCTAATCACGTAACTTGTAAGCATTCTGATTAATGATTACGATTTAGGTCACGACACGTTAGTTAATTCTGGCAAACTTAGAATGGTCAATAGGTATAGAAGTTTAATACCTTAGTTTTTACCAGCACTCAGGAATTTTCTTTTTAATTACATTTATCAGGGTGACATTGGTTAACAACGCTATGTAGGTTTCAAGTGGGCAGTTCTATGGTGCATCATCTGTATATCACATTGTCTGCTTACCACCCAAAGTCCAGTCTCTTTCCGTCACGATATATTTGGCCCCCTTTATCCTTTGCTCCCCGCCCCCAACCCCCTTCCCCTCCGGCAGCAGAGTGGACGTTGAAGTGGTTCAGACACGGCGACCCCTGCGTTCCAGTCGGTACTGGTTTGCTGGCCGTGTGTGTCATGAATGACCCGGAAATGACCACCTACCTGTCCCAACTCAGCTTCAGTTACCAAAGAAGAGGCCCATCATCTCCGAGAAGCTGCTGTCGTGACTAAACGCGACGATTCTGTGGAACATTCCTACTGTGCGCAGACAGTGTGCGGAGGAAAAGCAAGTCGGGAGCAGCATCCCCAGCTCTGCACAGCCCAGCGTGCTCGGGTGGCTTCAAGGGAGCTCGGGCACCAGCGGTTTAAAACAATGTTCTGCCTGGCCAGGTGGCTCAGCTGGCTGGAGTATTGTCCAGAACACCAAAAGGTTGCAGTTCACTCCCCACCCCCGCCCCCGGTCTGGGCACATCCTAGGTTGTGAGTTTAATCCCCGGTGGAAGTGCATACGGGAGGCAGCTATTTTTTTCTAAGAACTTGCACAACATGTGAAAATACATAGTCTTTTTATTAAAATTCCTGAAACTTAGCAATGAAAACACTCGGCAGAACAAAAATATACATGTTAGGCAGGACTCGTAGAGCATGAAGTAGCCAGAAGCCTGGCATCTCCGCCAACAGCCAGCTGGAAAGGTGGGCTCCTCCTGCTGTCCGGACCCTGACCGCCTCCCTGGTCTTCATGCCTGTTTACTGAGTTTTCATTTTGCCTTTTCTTTACACCCCCAAGTGTGACCAGGAGGCCTCCCAGGACAGGAGGCGACTGGCCATTGGGGGAGTAAAAGACACTGACATGTAACAGAGCAGAAGTGTTGGGGCGGCCAGCAAACCGCGGGTGTGCCTTCCCGAGTGATGAACAAAACATCACTCTTGAGGTCTCGGTCGCAGGAACACACCCCTGCTCCTCACTCCTCTGGCCCTTTTAACTTCGCAGTAAACGGACGTGAGGTTCACTGACAAGTTCAAAAGCTAAGTGCTCTTGTCAAATCAGCGATGTTAATAATCTTCACGTTCATGTTAAGAATTCCTTTAAAAGCATGTGACACCCTCTTGGCCGACTGGCAAAGGCGTTCGTTGTCTTGCCCACAAAGTACAAACAGCTTAAGACCGATCTATCTAATCCTCTCCATCCTGTCCCCAGTTGAGCAAGTAATTCCACACGTACAAATTAAGGGCTTTTGTTTCATTTCGCTTTGTTTTGTTTTTCAGAGGGAGGGAGGGAGGGAGAGATGGAGAGAAACATCGACTGGTTGCCTCTCATGTGGGCCCTGATCAGGAACCAAACCCACAACCCAGGCATGTGCCCTGACTGGGAACTGAACCTGCAACATTTTGTTTTACTGGATGACACTCCAAAAAACTGAGCCGCACTAGCCAGGGCACAATTAGTTCTTTAGAACTAAGTGTACAGAGCAGGAAACGGGATGGAAACGAGACTGGGAGTGGGGTGGGTGGCAGAAGACTAGGGAAAGGACCTCTCCTGTGTCTGCCTCACGCACGGACCATGAGACGGCCACCAAGTGAGGAGCACAGGTTTGGCTCGAACTCGGACTCCCTGCAGCTTTGGGGAGACCGCCAGCGGCAGTGATGGGGCCTCTCTTGCCGTTTCCATGGAAATCAGGGCCTCTGCAGAGTCCTTCTCTTTACCTCCTGGTTAGTTCTTTTTTCTTCCACTAAGCCGTAATCAGCATAAACTCAAGAATGTTCAATTGTCTCTGTAACTCTTGCCAGCAGCTCAGTGCTTTGCACACGAAGGACAGTAAGTAATAAAGAATGCTCAGTTATACGACCCCGACCCAAGCCGTCCCTCAATTATCAAATGTTCCCTATTGCTTTTAAAGGGCTGATGCTAATCTTCTGTGGCTTAGACAAAATATTAGTTGTTTTGTTGTAAAAAATAATTTCAGCCCTGGCTGGCGTAGCTCAGTGGATTGAGTGCGGGCTGCGAACCAGGCATCGCAAGTTCGATTACCAGTCAGGGCACATGCCTGGGTTGCAGGCCATGTTCCCCAGCAACCGCACACTGATGTTTCTCTCTCTCTCTCTCTCTCTCCCTCTCTCTATCCCTCCCTTCCCTCTCTAAAAATAAATAAAAAAATCTTTAAAAAAAAAATAATAATAATAATTTCAGCACCTTGCCTAGGTATCATAAGACACCAAACATGCCGTACTCACATGCTAAAAAACTCCAAGGAACACGAGACTCGGCCTGAGGTCGTGGTCTGCACAGTTCACGCCAAGTGCCTTGATCGCGAGTCGTATTGTAAAGACACTGCTCAAATGTGTGCTCGCAGTCCATTCGCATTTCAAGAGACTTACACACAAAGCCTTGGCCCGTGTGGCTCAGTGGACTGGAGCATCGCCCTGTACACCCAAGGTCACCAGTTCGATCCCTGGTCAGAGCACATACCCTAGGCTGCGGATTTGATCCCCAGTTGGGGTGCCTGTGAGAGGCAACTGACCCGTGTTTTTCTCTCACATCAGTGTTTCTCTCTTTCTCTGTCTCTCGTGAAAATAAAATAAACCTTTAAAAATTTTTAATACTTACACATAAAGTTAGACTTAAAAAGGTCCAGAGACAAGTGTTAGGTTTAACCACAGTTACTTAGTGGAAGGCAGACTGAAAATAACAGCCATTAGAAATTAAACTACGCATGCACTCGGACTCTATGTAAACAGAACCCCAGTCGCTGAAATGAATGCTTTGGTAAGCACAGGCACAGCCCCCACCCCACTCCGCACCCCCAGTCCTGCTGGAGCAGAGCTGCACCCGGCCTCAGAGGAGGCTCTGTGGACAATCCGAGGTTCCTGGCTTTGCAGTTTTTGAAGGAAAGCACTTTCTTCTTAAAAGGCTTTTTGCCAGATTTTCTACTGCCACCCTCATCTTGCCAGTTTCTGGCCCTGTCTTTTCATTAATCAAGGAAGAAGAATTTAAATGGTTTTGGTAAACATAATCCACCAGGAAAGCGAGTAATTTCATGAATTAGTTAACTAGGATCTTCTGCGGAGGCTCAGGGGGAGGTCGTTGAGGCTGGAATGTGGGGAAGCAGAGGAGGCAGTCGCTGTTTTCAGAAATCAGCAGCATGTCCCTGCCTGTGACAGCTCTTACAAAGTCACATGGGAAGGCATTTTACACATAAGTGGCACAAAGATGGAAGTTTTTCGTAAGTTAAAAAAATAAATGACTGGCAGCCACATCTAATCTCCAGGAGAAGCAGCGTAAAAAGAGCAGGGTTTCTTCACGATCGGTGTCAGATATGGTCTTATTTTTATTTTTAAAGATTCGTTTGTTTGTTTGTTTTCAGAGAGAGGGGAGGGAGAGAAAGGGAGGGAGGGAAACTTCCATGGGGAAGAGGAACATCAGTCAGCTCCCTCTCACATGCGCCCCACCTGGGGACCGCACCTGCAACCCAGGGATGGGCCCTGACCCGGAACCTAAGCGGTGACCCTTCCGCTTGCAGGACGGCGCCCGACCCACGAGCCGCGCGGCCAGGACTGGCCTTATCTAAGTTTGCAGGCGGCCACAGCAGACATCTCAGGACATGGAGACATCAAAGCAACCAGGGAAGTACTCTGAAGGCCATGGCGACAGACAGAGAAATCCTACGTAAGGTCAAGTTAAGGCATATAAATATCCAGAGGGAAGGGACTGCACCTTCGGAGCCCACTGTGAATCATACATAACCCAGGGCTCATTTCTACAGTTCCTGACACCTGAACCCAACACAGAACCTTGGTCTGAAAGTCACGAAGGAGATGCATTTGGAAGAAAAAGGGATGGGAACTGTCACCGGGCACCTGGTCTGTGCCTTAAACAATGCTAAGGGGGGGAGGGACATATTTCATAAGCAGTAATAGGATTACAGAGTTTTCCCCTAAAGTAGTAACTGTTGAAAAACTTAAAACGGCAGAAGATTTAGATGTGCATGGATGTGCTGACATTCCCAATGAGATATCGAGGGAATCCAAGTCCTTGGCTCTTCAACTAATTCTCTGAGGCGAGCAGAAGGACAACCACCAAGTCCTCCCACGAGAGTCCTGCAGCGTTTCCACCAGACAGAGCCCAGACCCGCTGGAAATGATCCATTCAGTTTGTCCCCATCCTGGAAACACATGAAGGAACCTCTGAAGGGTGTGCCTCTTCTTCGGTTAATTGTCTATTAAGGTTTAAAAATGTGTGTGTTGATGTTTGTGGTGGAGCCCTTTATTTCTGCCTGTGTGTGTAGTGAGAAAAACATTTCCCCCCAGAGGTGCCTTTCCTCCACCGACCAAGTAAAGCAGAAACATGCCTCGCCTGTTAGAGCCCAGGGTGTGCATCCCTGCTGTTTCATGGGTATTTAATTACGCAATGATTCATCAAGTTCTCATTTAGTCAGAGGATCGTAAAAAAAGGAAAGCGTAGTGAAATCGACACTGAGGATGAGCCCTCCCAAGGGGCGGGACTCTGAACTTTACATTGCTGCTTCCCTCCCTGGCCAACCCTGAGCCTAGCATTCTGCACGCCGGTCGGAACCACTCCCCAGTGAGAATAATGAAGAGCTTTCAAGATGTGCTGATGGGACACTGGACTAGATTCAGCTTACCTCTGCCTGTTGGCATTTCTCTGCGTCTGCTTATGGTTTTTATGACACAGGTTACTTTGAAGTCAGAAGACAGTTTTGGAAGCGCGGTGGCCATGAAAAATACAGAGTCGTTCTCAGATGGCTGTGAAGTGGACAGCAGTAATCATCTTGATTGGGTCCTGGCTGAAGCACACACTTTAAACAACTCTCCTAAAGCAATCCATCAGACAGGTCCAGAGCCAAGTGTGGAACCCTAGAATCTGTCCCCCCACCACTCCCCTGAGGTCTGCCATGCAAGCCTCTGCGGCCAGCGGGTGGAGCGGCGGGTGGAGTGGGAGAAGGACCGGGAGGCGAGAGGCTAGCAAACCTGAGACTAGCGGAGGAGAGCGAGGACGGAAAGGGAGGGCCTCAGGGCCCCTGCAAAGGTGTGTATGTGCGTGTGTGCCTACCCCCCTTCCCCCTTCCTAGAACACACGACACAAGGAACCCAGACATGAAGATACATGAAAGAGCAAAGAGATTTATAGTTGGTCATTTGGGAAGGAGAGACTACATTTTCTGGCAGTCTGGGAGTATAGCCGATCCTTGAATACCGGCATTTTCACTCACTGTCGTTTCATTGTAATGCCAAAGAGATGCTGCAGGAACTTAACTCACTGACATCAATTAACCTAGAGTAAAAGTGGTGTCACTATCTGGCCTTGCGCTTAAAGCTGGAGAGCCTATCGGTGGCGTGAACTGAGGACATAGGAGCGGGCATGGAAATCTGCTCAGGAGAAGACCAGGAGGGATCCGGCTGCAGGGGAAGGCCAGCCCCTCCCCAGTACAACCCCAGATGGACCCAGCTCGGTACAGGTGGGCACAGAGCACAGAGGCAAAGGGAGCGAATATGGTCGTTTCTATCTAATGTCTCTCTGCAGAGTAAACACACCGGCAAATACACCTATGCGTGCACGTGCTCACGCCCTGCACACACGCACACACCCTGTACACAGCTCCACACAGTGCTCACCTCCCTCTTCCCATCATACAGCACACTTAACCTCTTCTAAAAACAGTGTGAAGAACCGCCCAGAGACAGCGGCAGTACTTGTGCGGTGTGACCGCCCCAGAAGGCCTGTCCCAGGACTCCGGGGACCTCCGGCCTTACAGGGCAGCGCTCTGCCTGACCACATGGTCGAGAAGACTCAGAGAAATAAAAGGACCAAGAGACTCCAACAGCCGTCACATTCGGCGGAGAGTGCGTACACACACGGCATCAGGGGCCCACACCGAGTACGCGGTATAACCAACACGGCTCCTTCTTCTTGAACGTGAGTAAGCGAGCACTGACCGTCGGCCATGTGAAGATAACCAGCAGCAAAGAAAACACGGCCAACAATGGAACTGACCATTGTCAACCAATAATTCAGGGACACAAAGGACTTTTAAAAGTGTTAATAGGCACCCCAGAGAAGCCTTAGATGGTGCTGCACCCCAAGCTGGTGTGTGTGCATCAGGCCGAGAACCGCCCAAACTGGCATAGAAATCAACTGGCTCCACGAAGTTTTCCTCCAAATAAAGAGTGCAGTGATTCTATTCAATAAATAGAAATAAATGTTTCAGGGGACTCGGGCCTGTCTCTTTTTTATTAAGAAAAAATGAAGGATTTTTAAAATAAAATAGTATTTATCAAAAACTAAATCTAAAGCAAACTGCAGTGTGCCACGATTTCCGAGCGCTGAAGTGGGAGAAAGGAGGAAAACTCGTTTGACTCGGGTGGGTTCCTGGCACACAGTTACATTGTGCAGAACAGAGTTACGACCATAATAATTTATTTACTGTAATTTACTTACACTTAGAATTCATCTACAGATAAGGCATAAAAGACAATGCGGATAGCAAAGGATGTAAGTTTGCTTATCTTAATTATCTGTGTTCACTTCCTATAATTTTTTGAATTCATTCTCTATGGCTGTAAAACAAATTAACTAAAATCTCTCAGTTCTAAGAGGCCACTCTCAGGCCATAGCCACAGGGCCCTCTCACGACACTGGGGTCATGTTTTCAGTTCCACAGGGAGCCTCTCCCCAAGCCTCACACAGTCGTACCCGCTGTCCACACACAGCTGTCCCGTCACCCATCACCGTCCCAGCAGATTCACAAGCCCGAGTGGAAAAGATTAGATGGAGAACATACACCAGGGGGTGGTGACCTTGGCGGTCATTTAACAACTCTGCCGACCACCTACTGGACAGTGAGTGTGGGCTGGGTTTAGGGACGGGTTTCCGAAGAACAGCGTATGCACTGGAGAAAAACAGTCACTTGACAGGAGCGAACCCTGGAAAGATGCCCTGGACCAGTGCTGGAGGCTGACACCATCAGGGACGTCTATGATGTCACGGACCCCAGCATTCTGTGTTGTGTGCCCTTTCCTTCCATGGCATGTCCCCACTTCTCAAAATCCCAGTAGAAGAGAACTCACTGTACGCTCTCCAAAACGCCCAACCGGTGCTCCAAACTTCCAGGGACACCGACACCAACACCGACCAGAAGGGAAGACGGAGAAACCGGTGCTGGGTCGCCGGAGCAGGGAAGGAGGCGCGAGAGGAGAAGAGCTGTGCGACCCGGGCTGGAAGCCGCTCGGGGACGGCACGGCGGCCCGGGACTGCATGGCGGCCGGACAGCTGGGGAAGTGCGCGTCAGGCCGGGCATTAGTTGGCGGGCTGGTTTCTTATTTTCGACGGAAGTCTGGTGGTTGTGTAAGAAGTTAATAGGGGAAACAGCACTATCTTCGCAGTGTTTCTGTAAATCTAAAATTCATTCAAAATAAAAAAGTTCGTTTAAAACAGCTGGTGTTAAAGATGACTGTCCTTAAAATTGACAGTAACACTAGCCAGCATGAGAATGCAGTGAATTCAGCAGCAATTTATTTTTAAAGGGCAGGAGGAATCAGCCCGTCTGCCTTTTCAAATGGCCTAAGGTGTCAGTCCAATCAGCGTGGTGAAAAGTCACTTCCGTGTTAATATTTAGCTGAAATAATGTATATGCACTAATTCTTTTATAAAATTTAAAGAATTCGCTCAGAAAAATTACTCCTAAGTTTTATTGAAAGAGGACGTTTGTTTGTAGTAATCTGAACTCACAGAACCGCACTAGAATTCGCTGGAGGGAGAAAAATGCATTGTTGAGTTTTGGCTTTGCCAAAAGTGCTTATCCGATTAAACGTATGATGTTTCCTCAAGTTTCCTATACCGATAGTCTCTAACTCCATTTTTTAAAAATTGTAACATATTTCTGAATACCTAAAATGAAGAATTTTGTTTCTGCTATGAGGGAAAAACTAAGTTTTTACCATACGTGACACTGCTCACTACTAGCAGGAATTGTGGGCACTGCACTCTGGAGGTGATGAGTCGGGATTTCCCCTGAGCAGGTAAATGCCTTTCGGCAGGACCATTCCTTCTGATATCTTCGTATCCTCAGAATCCATCTAACATGTAAAAAACACACACACAAAATCGATGTTGAAATAATGACTCTGCAGAAGGAAGAATGACAGGAGACAGAGCACAGCCAGGAGAAAGAAAAATTAGCCCTGGACAGTTCAGTTCCAGATTCTGGGCTAGGCCCCCACAATCAAGGGAGGGAGACAACCCAACACCGGCGGGCAGGTCCGAGAGCAGAACTCCCAGCAGAACAGTGGGCTGCCCGGGACAGCTCTCGCTTCCTCCCCCACCCTGTGACTTCCCCATCCCGGTCCACAGCTTGCGTGTGCAGAGGAGGCACGGAATAGGAACGGGCCAGCCCGAGCCTTAATAAAGAATCCACGTGAGGAGTTTAAGATCCTCTCAGGAGCTTATGTCAAATAGCATATGGGTCTTGTCAGCTGAAAATTGGCAACATGCTAATGCAAAAATAATTTTCTAATGTATAAATTTACATTTTGGGGAGGTCGCAATTATTTCTCGTTGCTAATTTGACACTCTAACACACACAAACATTTTAAAAACAGCTAAGAATGAAGATTTCTGCTCTCTAGAGTTTTAATGCTTTATAGAAACACCTACGCTGCGTCTCGGGTACGCAGTTCTCTTACCATTCAGCCGGTACGCGCCCACTCCGGGCAGCCCAGCCCCCGGCTGCAGCAGGAACGCCTCCCCTGCGCAGGACAGCCTGCACGGCGCTTCGCATCACAGCGCAACGTACTGCACTGCTGATTTTTTAAATTTATTTTTCAATTACAGCTGACACACAATATGATATTTGTTTCAAGGTGCACAACATGATTAAACATTTACATAGCTCACAGAGTGATCACCACGCTAGGTCTGGTAGCATCATTAGTTTACTTTTTCTAATCCTCACCAGAGGATGTTGTTGTTGTTAACTGATTTTAGAGAGAGGAAGGGAGAGAGAAAACACTGAAGCGAGAGACAGACATCGATCGCACCTGACTGGGATCGAACTTGCAGCCTAGGTACGTGTGCTGACCAGGATCGAACCCCAACCTTCTGGTGTACAGGACTATGCCCAACCAACCGAGCCGCCCGGCCAGGGCTACATTTACATTTTTGTAAGCTAGAAGCAATGAGTGCTCATCTTTTCTATTGCCTGCTCCACACAGAAATTTTCCTTACTTTACTGTAAATGAAGACTTACGAGTATACAGAAGATAAACAAGAAAACACAAGATCTGAGCCGCCCTGGATGAAAGCATTATTCCCACAGGGTGCCCAAAGGGGGCGCTGCAGAGTTCCGGGTGTAGGTTCTGACACTACCGGCCCTGTGTGCCTGCATGGATCCTTCTCGCCCTCTGATTGGCCAGAGCATTTGCGTAAACTCTCTCCTGGATGAGTGGTATCTGTTCACCGCAAAGTACCCCAGAGGGGTTAGCTTTTCCTTTTGTGTCCTGTTGATAGAAAGATTGCAAACTGCAGCACACGGCTCAGATAAATTAGCCTCTTAAACTTGAATAACATGTGTGACCTATTGGGCCCTGTGACCAAAGAAACTTGGTGTGAACTGTACAGTATGTCTGACTGCAGGCTCATCCACATGAGTTAGCTTTCCAGCACCCCACAAAGCTGCGTAAACACAACATTCAGTTGAATGCTTTGTTTGTTCTGGCGGGGGCGGGGGGGGATTATTTTTCACATTAGTGAGTACTATTCAGCTTCTAGGGGGCACTTCTCATCCTGTATGGTAGACCACGTCATCTGCATAGGGGAACCTGGTTATTTTTCTATTTATATGATTGAAAGGAATGCAACTAGTTCATTCTTATTTTTTAACTGCTTTAGTTTGGGTAAAAACTTTTTTTTTCATTTTTTTAAATTATTTCACTGTTCAATTACAAAAATATGGAATGCTTCACAAATGTGCATGTCATCCTCGCGCAGGATCCACGCTAGTCTTCTCAGGTCGCTCCAGTGTCAGTCCACGTGCTGCCGAGGCGAGCACTAGTTTGGGTAAAATTTTTTAAAAGGGAAACCAAGTCCTTGATAAACACGACTAAAGTGAATTGTCAGAAACCTGCCCCGTGGGGTCGGGTGTTGAGAAGTGTTGAGAGTAGACACACTACTAAATACTTTAGAAAGACTGCATGACGTTCCTTCCTAAGTAACACAAGATGCTATCTCGTTTCTACGGCTGAAGACTCTGGAGCCCGCTGCAGGAAGTGGCGGTCTAATCCGACACTCACTGAGAGGTTCTGATATATCTGAATGTACACCCGACCATAGTTTCCCAGGGGCATCTCAGCATCCTCAACACACAGCACAACTTTTAGCACTTAGTAGGTTCTCAAGCACATTCCCAGGATGAGCAGAGAAAATGCCAGTCCTGCTTTCAGGGAGCCTACAGTCCAGTGGGAAAGATGGGTTTCAGCCCAGAGCGCCCACACCAGACTTCCTGCCTACAGAACTGTAAGGCAATAAATTTGCGCTGTTTTAAGCCACTAAGTTTGTGCTCATCTGTATGAGAGCCACAGGAAATTAATTCACGGTCACAGAGTCGGTTCCGGCTGTGAAAAAAAAAAGGTTTCATTTGCTGCAGTGCTAGTTCATGAGAAATGAAGGGCCCGGGTGCAGTGAAGGGAAACAGCGGTTGCTAGTTAAATCCTCGTTACTCAGTGTGGTCCCTTCTGAGAAGAACTCGTGGGAACTGGCCTCGGTTGAGAGACACAAAACACCAGGCCCTCCCCAGACCTGCAGAACAGAGTCAGCCTTTTGACAAGATCCCCAGGTGATGGGCATGCATATTAAAGTTTGAGAAACTCTAGGTTAAACTGATTAAAAGCTACTTTAAGATGTGGAGCCTCCTCTGATTCTTCTTCAACACACCAGTTTTCTGGGGAAAGATACATAAACAAATTCACAAGGAGAATGCTAGGCTGCTGCCCCTTTCCATGGACGAGAGAATGCGCGTTTTATGGCTCTTACGTGGCGAAGAAGGCCGTTCAACGAAACCATCTGCCCCACCTGCAAAGGACTTCCCTTCTTTGAAAATCCCCATGAGTTAAAAGATTAGAAATGTCAAACATGTCATACCTTCAAGCAAATCTTAGAATCCTGGGAACACTACTTACTCACAGAGCAGTGATGTGTGGGACAAGATGGTTTCATTCCCATCATACATTATCTCATTAACGCAAAAGACAGCAACGTCCCACATTTCACACAATATTTTCAAAGCTGCTCAAAAATCCCCTAATAAGTGTTTAATGAAAATAAATTTAGTGCAGGGTAGCCGTGACTGCAAAATGAATACTACCAAATCATCACTAATGTCTTTTGCATTAACAATAATTGGAAGGTGAGTAGAGAAAGCATCAAACAAAAATGTTTTGGAAGTACACTTTATGCAGCCTTTATCTTTTTGCTAAATCTTGCCCATATTAGAAGATATTCAAGACGGTTATAGAGGTACTACAGTAACAGAGAGCCACTATAATACTTCAAAGGTTTTGAAACAACCCTGCAGCAATTATGTGGCGTCGCAAATCACCCCATCAGTGTAAAATGAAAACAAGCAGTGACATGATGAGTCTTTCCAGGTAAAGTGTCGGCTGAAAAAGACAACTTTAACAGAACTGGTGATAGCAACCAGAATATGAAAATTAGCATAATCAAGAAAGAGATTATTACTCAACGTCATTCACTCAGGTTAGAGCACCTCGACGCCCTCGGTACACCAGGGGGCCGCCCTGGAAGGGGAAGAAGCAACAAGAACCAGAGCCTTGTTTATAACCGACCAGCCACCCGGCTGGGCTGTTTTAAACTCTCGTGTCATAACCCTTCTCCACCATCCCGCAGAGTGAAGAGCACTGAGCCACACTCGTGTGCATCTTCTATGCTGCAGAGGTCACACCATCCTCGATCCGCCCCCTTCTGTATGGCGCACGATTTAAGAAAACGTCACAAGCGCGCACTT
Source organism: Tonatia bakeri (assembly GCA_004024845.1). Lineage (NCBI taxonomy): Eukaryota > Metazoa > Chordata > Mammalia > Chiroptera > Phyllostomidae > Tonatia > Tonatia bakeri. Next base: position 12,262 of record PVIA01008462.1, on the reverse strand, counting down.
TGGACAGCGTAATGCACACAGTATAGACAAAACAAGCACCTCTGCTGTATGTAACCTTTTTAATAAATAAAAGCACATTAACAAATATAAAAACAGCAGCACCTGAAGCCTTTGACATTTGTAACCCAAATGTTCTAACTGGTTAAGTTTTAAGTGGTGCCAAGAAAGACCCAATTTTGACTTAACGTTTTAATCCCAGTTGAGACAAGAGCTTGTCTGGGTACGGTCCGGTCACCAGACGCTGGACAGCACGCCAGTCCACCAGTCCTTTGAACGCCCTGCACTTTGGAAAGCAGACCGACGCTGGAGCGCTCACCTTAATCGGATCCGGAATGTCCCTGAATTTTGGGTGGCCTTTTGCAGCCACCAGCTGCAGTAAAACAGCCTCCCTCGCAGTCACTGTGATCCCAGTTCGAGCACAACGCTTTAAAAAAAATGGCAAAGACAAATCAAGAAGTTAGCGTGCGTGTGAACACTGCATTAAAACAGAACAGTATGCCGGGGCACAGAATTAGTGTTCTCCTTTACAACGAGGTCCCCAGCCAGACCACCCGATCCAGGGGTGGGGACAGAGTCCAGATGAGCCACCCCACAGGCCCACCGGGGCTGCCCTCAGTGTTGGCAATATGGGCCGGAAATAGGTAAAGAAAGCAGGCAGCCAATATTATGACTCATATGGCCAGGGACAGAAGGGAGATCAAGGCTACTGGCGGAAACAATGATTCACATTCCTTATTCCTGTCTCCAAGCAGCTGACATACACATGTGTGTCCTTCCCCTAAGTCAGGGGTCCCCAATCTCTGGGCCACCGACTGGTACCAGTCCCAGTCTGTCAGGAAATGGGCTGCACAGCAGGAAGTGGGCTTGAATGCAATGCACTTATATCATCCCGGAACCAATCCCCCGGGTCCCCAGTCCTGGAAAAACTGCTTTCCACAAAACTGGTCCCTGGTGCCAAAAAAGTTGGGGACAACTGCCCTATGTTAGAAACGACTGCTGGTAGAACAGCCTCATGCGAGGTTTCCAACATGCCCCTGGATGATGACACAACCGCCAGCCGGCCACCATCACTGAGCAGAGTGGGAAAGTTGCATAAAGTTTCACTGTCAGGCCAAAGAATGTCCATGCTCCAGTGGAATCATAATAAAAAAGAAAGGACAGAAATCTCAAGGAGGGGGAGGAGGGAGCGAAGGGAGGAGGGGGAAGAGGCGAGAGGGAGAGAGGAGGGCAAGGAGGAGAAAGTGGGGCAGAAGGGGAGGGGAGAGGGAGAAGGGGGCAAGAGGAGAATTCTAGAGTAGAGATTCAGTCTCTACATGCACATTTGTTATCAGAAACTCTAGGCAAAAGGCAGGCCCGCCGCTTCGTCGAGAAACACCCAGTGTAAGGACTACAGAGGACGAGCTGGTTGGAAAAATTCCTGGGCGGGGCAGAGGAAAAGACGCAGATCGGTCTGCCCTCACAGATGAGGAGGAGACATGGCATGAGCACTACCCATGTTTATGTAACACACGTCCTTATTTTCCCAACAATTTGGGCAAAGAAGTGTGCATTATATGCACAGAATACCAAAACTAACTCAACCACACCTGTCAGTTTCTTTAAAAAACCCTTCCAGCTCACCTTCTGAGGGTCTCTGCAGGTCCCAGTTCCTACTGCCTGTGTCTTCTCTGTGGTGCTGCTGCGGGCCTTGGGTGCCCTGTGGTGGCCTCACATCTTCGCCAGCTCCACATGGTGGCTTCATGAGGAGTGGGCTGGAGGGGGCCACAGTGGGACAAGGGAGCCCAGACGGGGGGAAGTATGGGTGCACGGTGGGCCTGAGTCTGGCCCACCCTCCACTCGGACAGCCCCTTGTTCAAAGGGCACCTTGGGCCTGCTGGCTGCGGTGGGGGCTCTGGGTCGGTGCTCGGCCAAAGAGAGGGCTCAGGGGTGGCAACTCACAAGAGGTAGGGGGCACTATGGCTGGGGAGCCCACGTGGTCCTGCACGGAAAACTGAAAAGCTTTTATCAAAGAACTGGGTCAGGAGAGACTAATGGACAACATGGGGGTGCAGATGCTGCCCCCTGTCTAGGGTGTGAGACGGTTGGAGGCCTGGGCTGGTGGCTGGGAGCAGGGTCCCCAGCCCTGTGAGGGAGCTGGGAGGGAAGGCAGACATCCCCCAGGCGGGCTCTCCTCTCAGGCCTCAGCTCTGAGGGTGGGCCCTGCGCCTGGCCCCTCACTCACCCCCACCCAGACCAAGGATCACACCCCCCCAGGGCCCAGCAGGCCTTGAAACAGGAGGCCGTCTCGTCAGATTCTATTGCAAATGTTTTTGAGAATTATCTGTGACCTTCTCTTAGATAAGGAAATGGAAACTCAAGAGTCAAGGAATCCTCCCCACCAAGGTCACAGGACTGTGGACTGGAGCTGGGTTCGAACTCAGGACTGTTTTAACGCCTCCTAATCCTGCCCCGTCTGCAGGGAGGTCATGACTGGGGCGAGTCTCTGCACAGAGCCCCAGATGATGACGTGGGAGACTCTGGTTCCGAAAGGACCTGCCCAGCACCCTGCCAGGCAAGCCGAGTTTCCTGCTTTCCCGGGGGAGGCTGCAGCCCCACTCTATGCAGAGGAGCTCCGAGGGGCGTGAGGTGCAGAAGGTCAGACCCTCCCATGGGAAGGAGCACTGTTTCCCTCAGACACACAGCCAGGACAGGATAGCCAGGACAGGACGGCCATGACGATAGCCCTCCCGTGTCCACGCTGCTCTGAGCGCTTCACACAAGCACACGTGTAAGTGCTACAGTGCCCAGGGAGAGAGGTGCTCTCGTCCCCGTTTTACAAACGAGGCACAGGTGAGGCAACATGTACGAGCTGACCTTACCAAGCCAGGACACAACCCGAGGTCCCATCTGCTCTCAGCGAGGCCACCCGGACCTCCCGGGCACCGACAAGGGGACACCTGAGTACGCACACACGTCTGCCTCTGGCTACCGGGGAGAATGCAGGCGACAAGGGAGCCACTGACACGGCTGCCTGAGGGAGCACGTGTTCGCATCGGTGGAGGAGAGGACGACGGAACAAACCAGAACGTTCCAACAGAGCAGGCTTTTACAAAGTCATCGAGATGGCAGGCAGGTCAGCTGAGGGGATGTGGGCAGGTATACAACCTGTTCAAAAACGTGAAAGACGGTGACTTTGGTAGTGGAAAAGCCTCGAGGAGCCCAACCTAGAACTTTGTGTCCCTGCACCGAGCCGAGCCCAGAACATGCTATGACTGGATGAAGACAGAGGTGACCAGAGTGACAGCAAGGCCACCGAGGGAACGGGAAGCAGCAAGAATCCATCTCTGTTTAGATAGAAATCAAAGTTGCAGAACCCGATATAATTATTTTGTAACTCCAGAGTCTTGTCTGAATGCTTGTAACTTCTCGGGGGAAGCGTGGCTGGTGAATGGGCTGATCAGGTCCATTCCCACTTTCGGAGCAGAGCGGCTGCCCGTGCCCCAGCCTAGCCTGTGGCTGCTGCCGCACCTGCATCCCTGGCGAGAACTGCTGAGCCAGGGTAGAAAGGAAGGACCCTGTGCTCCAACTATCGGGTTCTGCATTCCGATCGCTGCTCTGGAACCAAGAGGTGCAGACACAGAGCTGGGCAGCCACTGTTGCCCCCACACCGCACCAGCTGGAGAGGCCCACAGAGGGCTGAAAGAACAACCTCAGCTGTCCTATGCTCTCCCGCTCTGGGGAGCCAAACATTTAGGAATTAGGATATTCAAAAGCAACTGTGTGGACAGCCTCTGTGGACACAAGGTGGCTTTCAGCCCAAAACTCCTAGGAGGCCAGGACCTTCGGTCACAAACCCACAAGAAAACAAACGCTGCCAACTGAAGGACTCAAGGGGCGGGGGTCCTTCCCTGGTTCAGTCCTGGGAGAGCGCAGTCTGGCCGGGACCTGATGCAACTGGTCAGCCCTGGAGCACAGAGCCAACTGCGGCTGGGCCAGGAGTCTTGAGCCTCGAGAAACGGGAGGTTGTGTGCGTGTCCATGCAGTCTCCCATTGGGGGCAGGTGCAGAAAGCCACACTGGCACCCAAGGACACAGACAGGTACGGGGAAGACCTGAGAAGGCCGCAGGCTTCTGCCTCGGGTTGAGCTTTTAACAATTGAACAAACAAAATGTCTGGGGAGAATCTGATTTCCAGAGCTACGTTATAAGACTCGGGCATTCACTTTTCAACAAAAAGTCACAAGAACTGGTCGCTGAGGAAGTGCAGACAGCAGACTTGCTGGGCGGGCTGCTCGGTGGACTGAGGGAGGACACAGCGGGGACAGGAAGAGAACACCTCATACAACAACCAACGCAGAAATTCCTTAGAGGAGTTCGAGGGCGTGCATGAGCAGGAAGAAGAAACAGTGAACTTAAAGGCAACTGAAACACTGAGAAAAAGGGATGAAGGGGTAAAGAGAACCACAGGGACCCCAGGGACCCCACTCAGCAAACGTGTGCATTCTGGGGCTCCCAGGATGGGGAGCGAGGTGGGGAGAGAGATGGGCAGAAAGAGTATCTGAAGAAATAATGAATGAAAACTTCTCAAATTTTGTAAAAGGCACCATACTACAAATCCAGGAAGTGCAACCAACTGCAAGTGGAAGAAGGCCACACCAAGACCCACTGTAATCTGACGGTCAAAAGGAAAACAGAGGGATTCTTGAAAAGCAGCAAGACAGACCTGTCACATACGAGGAATCTTCAGGAAGATTACCAGCAACCTCTTCATCGGACACCTCAGAGGCCAGAAAGCAGTGGCTGATCTACTCAGATCAATGAAAGAAAAAACTGTCGGAATTCTACCTCCAGCAAAACTGTTTTGAAAAGGAGGGAGAAACAACACAGAAAAGCTGAGGGAGCTCATTACCAACAGGCCTGCCTTGCAAGGAATGCTAAACAAAAAGAAATGGACATACAAATTGAAGAAATTCACAATCCAATGAAAATCAATTCAAAGAGACGCTGAAAAACTGAAGGGCAAAACAGGTCCACAGTCCCAGGGGGAGACCCCAGCACCCACTGGCAGCAGGGCAGAACCACCAGGACAGAACGGGACGGAAGAGAGGACTTGCACCATGCAGAGCAACGGGATCTAACACACACACACACACACACACACACACACACACACACGGAACACTCCTCCAGCCACAGCGCCACCCGCGTCCTCCTCAGGGGCACAGGGACCAGTTTCCCGATGGGGCACGCTGGGCCGTAAAACAAGTCTCAACAAATTTTAAAAGACTGAAACCATACCAAGTATTTTTCTTACCACGATGGAAGGACACTGGAAATCAGTCATGAAAAGAAAACTCACAAATATTCATTGGAAATTAAGCAACACAAGGGAAATTAGAAAATCTCTTGATAAATGACAGTGCAATTGCAGCCTGTCACAACCAAAAGCAGCACCAAGGGGGAAATTACAGTGCAAGTGCTTACATTAAAAAAGAAGGTAGGTCTCAAAGTGAAAACCGACTTTATACCTTAAGGAACTAGAAAAAGAAGAAAACACTAAATCCCTAAGCTAGCAGGGGAAAGTAATAATATTACAGCAGAAATAAATAAAGAATAGAAAAATAACAGAGAAACCACTGAGGCCAAGAGTTGGTTCTTTAAAAAAAATCAACTTAATGACAGACTTTTAGCTAAAAAGAATAAAAGATAAAATCAGAAAAGAGGGGACAGTGTTGTAAGTTTTGCAGAAATAAAAAGGATTATGAGAGCACAGCTGACCCCTGAACAACACAGAGGTGAGGGGTGCCAACTCCCGTGTAGTTGAAAATCTACGTATAACTTCTGACTCCTGCAAAACTTAACTACTAAGAGCCTACTTTTGACTGGAAGTTTTACTAACAATGCAAACGGCCAATTAACACATACTCTCTGCATATGTATTATGTATTGTATTTTTATAAAAAAATAAGCTAGGCCCTAACTGGTGTGGCTCAGTGGATTAAGTTCCAGCCTGCAAACCAAAAGATTGCCAGTTCAATTCTCAGTCAGGGCACATGCCTGAGTTGTGGGCCAGGTCCCCCGTTGGGGGCATATGAGAGGCAACCAATCTATGTATTTCTCGCACATCAGTGTTTCTCTCCCTGTCTTTCTCCCTCTCTTCCCCTCTCTCTAAAAGTAAATAAATAACATCTTAAAAGAAACAGCTAAGCTAGATAAAAGAAAATGTTGTTGAGATAATTACAAAGGGAAACTCATTTGCAGCACTGCACTGTGTTCACGGGTGCTGTCAGCTGACTGTTCACTCACAAGAGGGACTACCAGTGATGACATCAATACTGCCCTACGAAACACCGCAGGTGCTGCAGGCACTATCAGCATCAGTCGCCAGAGATGAAGAGGTGATAGGAGAAAAGCCACTCAAACTCACCTACAGGCACGCTGACCCGCGCGCCGACAGCGAGCAGCAATACAACAGGTCCGGGGCGGCCTGTGCAATCAACTGATGCAACCGCTTCACAGCAGTCAGGGAATCTCAAAAAAATTCCGATACACTTATCAAATAAAATCCTGGGTTTTCCTTCAGTAAGTGGACCCATGCGGCTCAAACCTATGCTGTTCAAGGGCCAACTGTACTGTACAGTTGGATACAAGTGTGTGCCGACAAAAGGACAAGCTTCTGAAACGCCCAACTTACCGAGACCGAATCATGAAGAAACAGAAAATCTGAACAGACCTGTAACTAGTACGGAGACTGAACCAGGAACCAGAAACCTGCCAACAAAGTGAATTCCACCAATCACTGAGAAAAGAATTAACACCGGTCCTTACAAAAATGTGAAGCAGAGGGAAGATTCCTAATTCATTCTGTGAGGCCAAAGACACCACAAGGAAACTATAGGTTAATATCGCTTGTGAATACTGATGCAAAATCTCCAACAAAATATTAGCAAATTGAATCCAACAGCCCAGGAAAAGGATTATATATTGTGACAAAGCAGCATTTATTCCCGGAATGCAAGGATCACTCAGCACAAAGAGAATCAGTCGGTGTAATGTACCATTCAACCAAAGAAGGGAAAAAACACATGACCATCTCGATGGAGGCAACAAAACCATCCAACAAAATTCACGTCTTTTCCCAAAGGAAACACCCAACAACGTGGGAACAGAAGAAACATGGTAAGAGCCATATATGAAAAATCCCACAGCAACTATCACAACGGCGAGAGACTGAAAGCTGCTTCTTCAAGATCAGGAACAGGACAAAGACGCCCGCCTCACTACTTCTGTTCAGCACAGCGCTCAAGGCCAAGCCGGGCAGCCAGGCAAGAGAAAACGGAATGCACCCCCCGGTTTGGAGAGGAAGAAATACAATGATCTGTGTGTGGACAACACAACCTGTCGACAGGTAGAAAACCCCAGAGAACACGGCAACCCCTTCATGACCAGCAGACGACATCGGCAGAGCTGAAGGCTACAAACTGGACAAACCACGGCACGTTTCTATACACTCACAACGAACGATCCAAAAGGAAAATTACGACAACTGTTTAAAATAGCATTGAAAAGAAGACAGTTCTCAGGAATACACTTAGCCAAGGAGACAAAAGACTTAATACCCTGAAAACTACAGATCACTGCTCAAAGAAATCAGAGATTAAGATCCCAGTCCTCCATAGCTCTCCTGGGTACCGCGGCCAGTCAAGCCGTCACGTACAATTAACTGTCACACCGAGCGTTCACTGAGTGGACAGACGAACAAGATGTGGCATGCCCCTGCAGTGCTACTCAGCCATCGAAGGGGTAAACTTCGATACGTGCTCTAACGCGGTGGACCTTGGAAATACTGTGCTACGTGAAATGACACAGAAGGACCCATATGAAGAGCAGGCAAAGGCAAGGCCAGAAAGCAGGCGAGAGGCCACCAAAGCCTGGGCAGGGAGTTTTGGGGGTCGGAGGCGACGGATGGGAGTCACTGGTTAATGGGCAAGGTTTCAGTTAGGGAAGATACACAGGGAACAGACTGTGGTGATGGCTACGCAACACCGTGAAATGTACCTAATGCCTCCGGACATAACGTGCACTGACTTCAGGTTAAACTGACAAACAAAATGTATAACTTATCATGATAAAATACACTAAAAGGAAAAGTAAAAACCCAAACCAAGCACTGCGGCCGGTGTGTGAAAGAGAAGCTGACAGGTCAGGAACACCCGCAGGCCCATGTTTGCTGGATGGGGCGCATTCGTGGGAGGCCTGCTTGTCTCAGTTTCCCCTGCAGTTCTGTCCCTGCATTCGTCTGTCTCCTTACAAGGCCCTGGCCGGTGTCTCCACCAATGACTTCCTTTCTTGTGGTACCATCGGGAAACTGGAATCTCATTTCCACAGCAAAACCACAGATGCCGAAAACGTAAAGTTGTGAGTTTATTGCATATGTAACAAAGTGAACCTGGCCTCTGGGCCCAGCCTGCCGCACGATCGCCGCTGGTTCTGTATTTCCAGCTGGCTCCACAGCCACATTAAATAGAACTAGTATTTCTTTAAATACTTTCGATTTTGACATCAAACAGAACATTAGTGTACAACTTTCACAAAATAAATCAGCAATAAAAACAGTGGGAAGAATAACAAGGATAGCAGCAATACTTAAAAACAAGACATTACAAAATAAATTAAAAAAACACATTATAAAGTGGTTGAGAAACAAAAATAAACAAATCTAAAAAATTCATACTGTGTGTGCCTGGCTGCAGACAGAGTGGGTGGCCTTCCCTCTGCACCAGGCCCCTCTTGATGGCACGGGTTTGAGACCGCCGATCTGAATTTGGACCATGAGGCCGAGTGGACTCAGGGGCCACAGTTCCAGCGAGTGGGCAGTTACTGGCCCCGCACACAGCCCCTCCACTCATCCTACCTACAACGCTGGCAGACCAGTGGTCATCCCTGAGGGTCGGCTGCTGACCGCCAGTGGGGGCGAGCCTGAAGGGTGGGGCCTGAAGCATCTGGGCAGAGCAGGGCGGGGACAGGGTGGCCGGCTGGGATTACTGAGAGAGAAGGGTAACACAGAGGGGAGCTTACGTCAACGGGGTTCCCACAGACCCAGAGGGGTCAGGGGAATCGGTTACCAACTGCTTGCTACATATTCTTTGGGGTAGTTCAAAAGGCCCGAAAAACCGGCAATATTTAAGGTTCCAGATGTACAGTGCTGCTGACAGAGGCCTGTTTGGCAAGAGTAAACGGGAGCGCTGGAAGATTCTGCTCTTTGAGGCTCCTTAGCTGAGCTGCCCATGTGCAAGTGTAAGTAAAAAAGCAGAGGCCCGGGCCTCACGGATGGACGGGCACCTCATGTCCTGAGCAGCTCCTGGAGGAGCCAGGACATGACCCTGCGCATCTTGCTGAGGGGACATCTGATGCGGGAGCAGCACGGGGCTGGCGGATGCAGAGGCTGAGGTGTCATCTCGGTTCCTCCTAATGGCAGGAAGGTCCTTCTAAAGGGATCACCTGCAACACTCCTGCTTCTTAGTCTCTTCCACCACCAGACCCTCCCTGGGGCACGTGAGAGCAGACCTAGCTGGCAGGAGGTCCGTGTTGGGCATGTCTGTCTCAGAGAGGAGACTCTGAGGGGGGACTGGACGGATCCCTGGGGCCTGTTCTAGAACGCCCTCGGAAAGTGTCACAGCAAACGAGACAGGATGCATGCCACTGTGACACAGCACACCTCTGGAAGGACAAAGCCCACGACCTGGCCTGGACATGTGAATGGACTAAGTTTGCCTTCTGCAGCAAATCACACCCCTTCTGTCTAGAACCCGGCAGGTAGCCCGGAGGCTCGGCTCTCTGGCAGCCGTGGAGTCCGCCAAATGGGACCCACCTCCGAGGTAGGGGTTCCAGAGAGAGGGTCTGTGCGCCCCCATCAGACTACGGACAGCTTCGGGGGCAAGGCCAGGAAACAACAGGGTGCAGAAGGTAAGCATGCCTCACACCCAGCCCGGCTGCAGGCGTCGGCAGTAAGAAGAGCACTGACGCAGACGGCCAAAAGCTCCTTCCAGACCCAGCTCAGACCCACAGCAAGGACCGGTGCCCGCCTCAGAAGCCTCATCGGCGGAATTTCAATAGTGATACATCTCGCTAATAAGTGACCCTGCACTTGCCCCTAAACAAAAACAAAGAACCGCACAGGAACATCTGCGGCTACCACCGTTTCTCCCTGAAGGTCCACTGTCTGGAGCATCAAGCCTCTCATTAGAACACTGTTAGAACCTGCGTGTGCACCGGGGGCCAGCGTGGGAGATACTGGGGCAAGCAGACCGAGCAGCAGCTGTTGGCTGGAGCATCAAGCCTCTCATTAGAACACTGTTAGAACCTGCGTGTGCACTGGGAGCTAGCGTGGGAGACACTAGGGCAAGTAGACCAAGCAGCAGCTGTTGGCATTGCCACCTGACACCGGGAACCCTGAAAGGTGGGGCAGGATGGTCCTCCTCCACTGCCAGGCTCACACCACGCCCTGCTTCTCCTAAACCAGCAACTCAGGGTGGATTTTGGTCATCTAGGTTACCTGCTCCCCGTCTCCCTTTTAAGCTAGTTTGCACCAAGCCAGCAGCTGTAATAACAGAATTTTGTTTTATTAGTTTAGCTCTTAGCAAATTTCCGCATTAATAGTTTGTTAGAATCTGAGCGAGCCAGCTGCCCTCTCCGCAAACAGGTGCAGCACCGGCCACAGCTCGGGAGCTCCACTGTGTGGTGTTTCCACTGGAAAAATACTTCTAACCAGAGAGATAACGTGGTAAAAGGGGCTCTTCAAAAAGAAAGGTCATTCTTCTTTAAGCGGAACGAAATTTTCAACCAGGATACCCTAAAAAGAAGTACCCAGGGCCTCCAGCTAGAGCTGCCCCAATTCCCTCACTTTTGAAAAGGACTCCCGCTCCCTGCTGCAGCAGGCTTCCAGTACGCATGCGCCATATTGGTTACTTTTCCAGGAGCGGTTAATCTGCAACCAGGGCGGGCTGCTGGGGTGTGAAACCAGAACTGAGTGGAACTGGAGCAGAGGCCCAAGGTCTGTGTTGAGACAGGACGCCTGGCATGGCAACCAGCTGCAAACCCTCCGTGGGCGAGCCCAGGTCCCAGCCTGCAGGCCACCACCCCCGTGGAGACCACAGGGCAGCAGGCCTGCCGGGAGCCACGTGGCACAGCTGCAGCAGGACACCCTGTGTGGCCGGCCCCTTTAAACCTGGTGGTGTCTGACTGGATGGGTGATGGAAGGGCGTGGGAGTGCTGTGGCAACGGAGGAAAAGTATGGATGGGTGCCACCAACCAAAGTCCCCCCGCCCCCTTCGCTCCCCCAACACAAAGGGGGGCGACGACCCTTTCCCTCAGGTTAACGAGAATCCAGTGCCTCGGCCCGCTTCACAGGAGGTGCACGGAAGGCGACAGGCATTTGGTCTGGTGGTCGTGAGCTAGAATCTGTTGCCTTTGGTTGTTCTTCACTCCACAGCAAACCCGCAGGTCTCCTCCACCGCTACCAACAGCTTCTCGTAGAGCTTCTCATAAGACTCATAGGGCGGAATGTCGATCCGGTTAAAGCTGGAATGGGAGCAAAGAGTGAGAGTCACTGCTGGGGGCAGTCAAGCCCTGGGACCTGCTTCGAGGACAAGCGCAGCAGGAGCAGAGCATTCTCGGCCACCAGCCAGCCGTGTGCACATGCATGCCGGTGTGCATGTGTGCCTATGTGCATGTGTGCTGGTGTGCCCGCAGGGGGGGTGGTGAAGGGCAGGGGATCCTCTCATCCCTAGTTCTGGGGTTGTGAGAGGTAGGCAGAGGTGAGTAGACACCCACCACCCCGGTACTTTTCTGCTTCTAATGCAAAGATTTTTAAATCAACATACAGCAAAATAGATCTTGAGAACCAAAATATAACCAAATTACTGTTTACTGGGGATGTTAGGACAAAGCTCTAACTTGTCTTTTTCACTTTTGGTCTTTGGGAGAAATGGCTGAGCACCAGGAACACCGACTTTGCAAACCAGCACAACCCAGACCGGTGGGCAGTCGGTCACCACAGACACTTAGCTGAGCACCTGTCTGTTCCTGTGTGACTTGACCTGAGACCAAAAAGGGCAGTCTGGAAAATTCTCTGCGAGTCTAAAATACGTCAAGCCTTTGATAAGTGAAATGAATCTTAAACTTCCAACTTGATGTTCCCATGGGGAAATCCATTCCCAATGCTTGTGAAAAGAAAAAGACACCTCTAAGAGTGATTATTTCAACAAATCAAAAAACACAAAACC